>JAZGLO010003731.1:0-79798 GCA_036873155.1 Biomphalaria sudanica
GTGCGATCGAGTAGGCGACGACTGCATGTGAAACTGACGACAAAGTCTAGACAAAGTCACTCTGCAACGATGCTGTATTCAGCCGTACTGCGATGAAACTTTAGATCTTCGAGTGCACGACCCTCACCTGAGTAAACGTTCAGCTTCGAGGTCCGGTTCAAGGTTCGGTGTCTCGTCGGGGTCGCCACTGTGATGTGCTTGTTCAGACTGCCTTGAGGTCAACTAACGACGACTGTTGAATTTTAACCAATTACTCTGCAAGCGTTTGAGTTTTACTGTTCGGGTGTATTCCGTGTAGTTGATCAAGCAAACTAAAACAAGACATCGATTTAACTAGTGAAGAGATGTGGTCAACACTGATGAACAATGTAACAGATATTTATTTCATGAAAAGGCCGCAGTAAAAGTCTCTGTCAAAATAAATACGTCTTTACCCTAGAGAATTCTATCGCTAACTGATTTTCCGGTCTCTAACCCAACATATCCCAAACGTCACTAGTCCCGTTCAATATACGTCTTCTATGGTGCGTCGCTAAATAACTAATACTCTAAATAAGGTGTCTAACACTATACAATGTCTGTTATAGCACAATATGTCCCATTGAAAAAAACATGTGAATCAGTGGTCAATGTTTAAAAACAATACATTTAAGCTAAATCAATGAAAGTTTCGTCTTGGCTTTGAAAATGTTCTTTATGAATATTTATTGATAATGTTTTTAAAACTAGCCTACAATACAAATGCATTGATCTCAACTTTGATAGAAACCGGAAAATAAGATAATCACAAGTTATAATACCTCAGTACTAACCATGACCTGTATTTTTGGATGTTACTTCAGAGGCTCCAACTTGATCATCATGAGATCGTTTGATGAAGGCTTGAGGGGTCTGAACCTGAGCCGGGCCAGCATTCTGTACGACTTCTCTACACCCAGTCCAGTAAGTCAAACACCAAATAGGCAAATTAGTTTTGACTTGAGTGAAATATCAAAGTTAATATATTCAACATTTTAAGACCTTTCCTATAACTATTTCTTTAGAATTAAATTTCAATTTTTAATTGACGTTGCATTATTACAGTACAAAGTAACAGAAGCAAAAAGTTCTGTCCACGAAAATTTCGTTGAGTGCCAACTTTAAATTAAATGCTTCCGCCAATAAAATTGTGTGGCATCTGGATATTTTAAAATCTCACACACGCATACGCCTAGGGCGGAATTACTTTCTCTTTTCAAGGGACGCCTGTAATTTAGAAGATAAGATTTATAAGATTAAACTAAGATATTATTAGGAGATCCAAGGTATAGATGCTCTCTTGCTGTCTGTTGCTAGATTTACCATTTCTAAATAAGTGCAGACACAAGCAAAAATCCTAGTTTGTGGTGGAGTACAAAATGTTGCATGCAGCTGAATTGGAACAAATTGACTCATTTAAATATCTAGGGTCAAACATAGGCAAAGAAAGAGGATCAGTACAAGAGATGAAAACTCGCTTAGGCCTGGCATCCGCTGCCATGAACAAACTGTGGAAAATCTGGAAGAGTAACATCAGTTTCCCAGTAAAATTAAACCCAGCACCACCATGACAGAAGTCAAGGGACTTTTCTAATTTAAAAAAAAAAAAAAAAACCCCAAGGTCAATAAACTTAAAAAGAAATTCTTTCTTCAAAAGAGAAATAAACATTACAAACAAAATGCCTACGCACCTCAAGGTCATAGGGTCTACTTCAACTGACAACTGAGTTGATTGACAGATTGGGATTGATGTCCCGACCCCCGCCCAGGTCATCCCAATTAAGCTGGTTTGATTATGTCATTTAAACATGTACTAATGATTTCTTTGATTTGTTTAAAACTTGATGTATTGATTAATGATTAATGCGCTGAACACACACACATGCACACTTCTATACGCACGCTGACACACGTCTTAAGACCCACATGTTTGCAAATTAACAGAGTACATTACTTTAAGTACTTTGTTCTATTAAAACCACTTCTAAAACGCTAATTATAAATATAAAACGAAAATTAGTATCGTGAATGCTAGACACTTTACAATCACAAATACACGTACTAAAAATTTTTCTAGATTATATCTCTAGTCTAAGTTAGGCTTTGCTAAAGAATCCTTATACATACTAGACATTGTATTGACTACATTTTTTAATCTCCTTCTCAGTTGGTAGCTATTGGAAGCTTTGGCCCATGCTTCATCACAAACACAAACTTGACCTACCAGGAAGTAATTGATGAGCTCGATGCCAGAAACGTAAGACCTACTTTAAACATATGTTATTATTATTATTATTATTATTATTATTATTATATACTGTCAAATTGACAACTATGTATTGAGATACTTGAAAATATAAAAACGTCCACAGAGCTTCTCTTACCGTTGGGTTAAAGAAATATACAAACTTAACATTATCTGATCCATATTTTGTTCACTTAAATATATGAAACAGTCCAAACTAACAATGTAATTTATTTTTTAGCATTACTTATTGTCCCCCTACCCCAATCCTAATGTCCTACTAGCATCTCTCTCCATTATCACATGCACACACACCCAACAAAAATAGAAAAAAATCACCAAGAAACTAATGCGCATGCGTGAAAGTCAAAATTGAAAGCTGTCTTTCAATGGGGGTTAAGGAGGGAGCTCTTCTGTCAGTTCGGCTTCGACGCTGTATTTGTAATGATGGAGTCGTACCCTCTAAGATCCACCTCAATTACGCCAGTCCAAGTCACGTGAGAAGGGTAGGACTACATCCAAATACTACCACGGTTGATATTTAATATCTACATTCATTTTTACAAATCTTATATTAACTCAGTCCGTCTGTCAGTCTAGGTAGATTTTTTCTCGTACTGGCAGTTATTCATAATACAAGTACATGAATAATTTTTAAAACGTAATCAGTGAATCAGTTTATTGGTAATTAATTGATTTTCTTTTATGTAGGAAATGCGGGAGATAAATCTTGCAGTATTGCGATATGGCAGTGATTGTGCGTTGCTTTCCATTATATTAACTTTATTTTTTTTTAAAAAAGTATTTGCTGTCTTTTGCTTGTTTGCTTTCATATATTCAAGCTGAATTTAACATGATAGCTTCTCGGAAGTCGAACAGACTCAATGTTGTTGTCAATTTTTTTTTTACAGAATCTATCTATAAATATAACTCTCTTCGTGAGCCAACCATGCGGGACACCACGATGAAAAAAGGCATGGAAAGATAACTCTTGTATTTTGTTCCGCTGCATTTGTGTGATCCATAAGATGCATTTTTATTTTCAGGGCTCGTCTGCTTCCACCACAGCTGAGATCCGACTTGACGGCACCTCACTCCCCCTGCCACTTGAGCAGGTGCGACCACTCTATGACAACTACCCATCCCTGAGACGTGCTTGCAGAGATGGCAGAGTTATCATGACCACACCAGACGTCGGTAAGATTTTTTAATTCTTAATCGCACAAATTAGTATATAAGGTAGACATGTTATATAAACGCTTATATACAGTAATAAATAAAAAAAGTCTCTATGCATCATGAATTAAAATAATGGAAGCATGGTCGAGAGGCTAAGTAGGCTTGAACCTGGCTTGGTTACCTATGAAAAAATGACATGAGTTTCTAAATGTCGCCAAACTATTCTTTAGTTGTCTCTTGAGTTAACTAACAGGGCAGAAGTAACAGGGATGATCTGATCTTATCTTATATAATACAGACGTTACTTCAAAAAAGAAGATGATTACGTCCTACGCGTCATGCATTTAGTCATACATATTAACCAATGACTTAAATTCTGCCAAGTCACTGGTTTTCCTGGCTAGCTCAGGCAACCCATTCCATGCTCTAATAGCACTAGGGAAGAAGGAGTATTTGTACAAATTTGTCCTCGCATATGGGACGAGGAATGTGCCTTTATTTTTGTGTCTTTCAGAGTATTTTTTATTAAATTTTGTTTTTGTATTTGAAGATTATGGTTCAGTGTTTTATGTATAATTGCTACTTTACTTTTGAGTCTTCTGTCCTGAAGGCTTTCTAAATTTAGTGATTTTACTAATGGTGTTACTCTAGTCAAATGTAAATATTCATTTGTTACAAAAGTAAATATTATTTATTTACGTCATTATTGTGTAATTATTTATCTTTTACTTTCACTCTTGCGTGCACCACTAGAGAAACTTTCACCAGCTATCTACATTTGTGTCTGTTACCTGCTTAGCTTAGCTACTCGTAGGATGTTAGACCCGTCTGTTATACATCTTTTATCTCAACTTCTTATTGTAACTACTTAAATGTATTCCACTGACGTCTCTTCACTGACACTTCCTCTTCACTGCGACATGGCCTAAAGTGTGCCGATGTGCCTAAACTCAAAACTCCTCTTCACTGACACTTCCTCTTCACTGCGACATGGCCTAAAGTGTGCCCATGTGCCTAAACTCAAAACTCCTCTTCACTGACACTTCCTCTTCACTGCGACATGGCCTAAAGTGTGCCCATGTGCCTAAACTCAAAACTCCTCTTCACTGACACTTCCTCTTCACTGCGACATGGCTTAAAGTGTGCCGATGTGCCTAAACTCAAAACTCCTCTTCACTGACACTTCCTCTTCACTGCGACATGGCCTAAAGTGTGCCCATGTGCCTAAACTCAAAACTCCTCTTCACTGACACTTTCTCTTCACTGCGACATGGCCTAAAGTGTGCCGATGTGCCTAAACTCAAAACTCCTCTTCACTGACACTTCCTCTTCACTGCGACATGGCCTAAAGTGTGCCCATGTGCCTAAACTCAAAATTCCTCTACACTGACACTTCCTCTTCACTGCGACATGGCCTAAAGTGTGCCCATGTGCCTAAACTCAAAACTCCTCTTCACTGACACTTCCTCTTCACTGCGACATGGTATAAAGTGTGCCGATGTGCCTAAACTCAAAACTCCTCTTCACTGACCCCTCCTCATCATTGACGCCTTTTCTTCACTGAGGCCTTCTCTTCACTGATGCCTTCTCTTCACTGAGGCCTCATCACGGACGCCTCCTCGCGACTGACACCATTCCCATGCAAAACACTCATTTTTACCACTGTGTATCCACATCACTCTGCATTCCGCCCGTAACCGATAGATTTAAAAACTCCTTTATATCACTGTCAGTCAAAGTGTTGTAAGGTCATTCGACGTCTCTAATAAGTGACTAAATGCATGACGCGTTGGACGTAATCATCTTCTTTTTTTGAAGTAACGTCTGTATTATATAAGATAATGTAAGTATACAGGAGCCCAATTCATCAGGCGCTGGTTGTGGGTGTAGGTATTTTTGTTGAGCTTGTTTTGCGATTGCTTCTATATTGTAATGCGGAGGTGAACAATCCTAGTCAAACTGAATTTCCATGTTTTTCCCCACCAACAAGGTAATCTTACCTAATCTTACAGATATATACTTATAACCTGACGTAGCGTAAGTAAATGAGCTTTGAACTTTGTGTTTCCAGGTAACGCTGTTCCCTTTGAGACCGAAGACTTGACCATCTTGGTGGTGGACGGAACTGTGGCCATCAGAATTCCCAAGCGTATCCTACGTGCCCCCCGCCCTATCGGAGGTTTCACCAACCCAAGCCAAAATAGATTCGGACCTCGTGGGCAAGGACGCAGACCAGGTCAAGATCTATTCACCACCGGCGCCCAGACGCCCTCCCAGGAAACAACATCTACGTCAACAACCACCACAACCACCGCCAACGCCAACCCACCTCCAAGCGTTTAAACTGACAACCCATTTACGACATTCTTTAAAGACATTTCTTTACTTCGATATCGCTGAGCATAGTAAACATCATTATTCAAAGTTCTGTGTAGCTGCTAACGTACAATGCATTAATCATACAAAGTTGAAAGATATTTATATATTTTAATAAAATGTAAAGCCTATTTCTCGTTATAGAAATTCTCTGGTATAATAACACTTGTAATAACATAGCGCAAAGCCTTATCTTGGCAATATATTTCAACCTACAGAGTGAAAAAAAAAGAAAGTCAATATCCACTTCATGTATATTTGTATAGTTCTATGTTATGTCCTGTTGAAAGCTATAACGAATAAAACTATAATCAATACGTTGTGTGTGTTGATTATGTCGAGACCATCGAACACTGAATCACTAAAGAAAACGATACGAGTGTCTAACAAAGGGAGGTTAACATGGACTAGTCGGTCCTGCGCAAATTTGGATCTTTTCCCACAAGAAAGTTGTTAAATTATTTTGTTGATTCCTTTGTAAATGTCTATATTATATTGTTTAATTTGATCAATGTTAAATATTTTGTTTTCTTATTTTGTCAATGCGCTTTGTCTTTTTATTAAAGCTGTTTCTCACTTTATCAAACGTCTGGCAGCCATTTTTGTATAAAGCAATACATGTATCTTACTTACTTGGACTAACGTTCTCCCGCGCCGTTCGGCGCATTGGGCGGCAAGCAAGTTTGCCGTTTCTGTAGCAATAGTGGTTTAGCAGGGTGGGGTCGCTAGCCCCACGCCAAGCCCTCCTCCTTTCTCACCCGGGCTTGGGACCGGCTTGTATTTAGAATCTAAATGGAATACATTTTTGTTTGTCCTATAAAAAAAACGTCTTCTCGCTCCGCTGTCAGCGCGTAACGTTTAGACTTTATGCTAAAAAAGATAAAATGTATCTGTATGCTTGGATGAGTATCTAGCTATTGAAACGGATGCATGTGTCTCAATCGTTTGTAAAGCATTTCTAAATACCTTGAAAATTATAGATGCGTGCGCACCTTGTAAGGTGTATTGCAGATGCGAGTCCTAACATGAACATCACGCTACTAAGAATGAAAGATAAACAGGGTCAAACGCTCAATAACCAAGCTCACTCCAGATGAAAATATAACAATCTTTAATGCAGAATGGGCCACAGTCGAGTCAGTCACTACAACGATGTTATCCCCTTGAGAGTCTAGCACTAACTGATCTCAAAGTCTACACTAATCTCTAACCCCAAAGGTCTATGTCGTCACTATAAAATGTGCGTTCACTGTCGGTCTATTTTAGTGCGTAATTAAACAAAGTGTCTAACACTTTACACTCATTTTTAGCGGCCCCCTAAAGGGGAAAAGACGCTATTAGTTTTATGTGGCCTGTCCGTCCGTCCATCCCGTTTAGATCTCAGAAACTAGAAGAGAAAATGAAAATCTGATGCAACGGCTACTTTTTTCTTTCCCGAAAGTGAACCATCTAATTTTAAAAATTATCTATGCAAGCACATTTTTCATAAAAATACACCACTTTTACATCTATTCACTATTAATAGTAACAAAAACGGGCGTCTGTTTAATAGGGGAGATGAAGATGGACCATATTTTTAACACATTTATGCAAACGGTTTTTGATTTATTGTCAAAATTTTTTTTTTTTGTTTTTTTTTGTTACATTTGTATTGCTAAGTTAAATGAGTTCTGTTATGCTAACTACTACATTTACACACAAAATGTTTACTATTTCTTTGAAAGAGAACAAAATCTATTTAGTATGCATATAAGTTGGACAGAATTTAAAACAATAATCAATAAGTAGTTTTTCATATTATCGCATGAACTGCAGCCCTGCCATTTAGAGAGGATACCACACAAGATCTGTCAACCCTTTTTCTCCATTTTTCTTTGGTAGAATTTCATTCTGTTTTTTTTACTAAAAATTTTAAAACCTTTCTTTTTACCTGCCTGTTTTCAACCTCTGCGACCCGCACTCCCCCCCCCCCCCCATCATACACACACACTGCTGAAAAGGCCATGCGCAAGGGAGGGGGAGGTAACTTAGAAACGAACGTTAAATGTGTATTGGACTGAAAAAAAAGGTTTAGGTACTATTTATGGTAAAATAAGGGAAGTAATTATTTTAAAATAGGAAATAGATAAATTATCTTCAATCTTCTCCCCTTACAGTCTACACATGAATTTACGAATGGTAAAGTTGCATACTGTTATAGTGTTATTGCTGCAAAAGTTAGCGTCAAAATGACAACTTGTATCTGTGTGGTAAATAGTGGCTAGAATACTGTAATGAGACGAAAGCTGAGCTGGTCATAGTGTAAGACAGGACTCACTGCCAAAAGCCACAAGGAACAAGTGTTCATGTAGATCGAAAGGCTGGCTGGTTAACATAAATCAAAGAATGGACCAGCCTTGATATCCTACTCAAAACAAGCTGCTGGTCGGGACAAAAGAAGGGATTTAGTTACGCAAACTGTCTCAGCATCCCTCCAAGGGACAGATGAGAGCATTGTGAATGTGTTTTCAGAGTCGAGATTGTTATGCCACGAAGCTGAGTTCTTATTCTGAACCGCAAGGGTTTATTCATTCTGAACCGCAAGGGCTCATTTATTCTGAACCGCATTTATTCTGAACCGCAAGGGCTCATTTATTCTGAACCGCAAGGGTTCATTTATTCTGAACCGCAAGGGCTCATTTATTCTGAGCCGCAAGGGCTCATTTATTCTGAACCGCAAGGGTTCATTTATTCTGAACCGCAAGGGCTCATTTATTCTGAGCCGCAAGGGCTCATTTATTCTGAACCTCAAGGGCTCATTATTCTGAACCGCATTTATTCTGAACCGCAAGGGCTAATTTATTCTGAACCACAAGGGCTCATTTATTCTGAACCTCAAGGGCTCATTTATTCTGAACTGCAAGGGCTCATTTATTCTGAACCGCAAGGGCTCATTTATTCTGAACCTCAAGGGCTCATTATTCTGAACCGCATTTAGTCTGAACTGCAATGGCTCATGTATTCTGAACCTCATGGGTTCATTTATTCTGAATCTCAAGGGCTCATTTATTCTGAACCGCATTTATTCTGAACCGCAAGGGCTCATTTATTCTGAACCGCAAGGGTTCATTTATTCTGAACCTCAAGGGCTCATTTATTCTGAACCGCTTTTATTCTGAACCGCAAGGGCTCATTTATTCTGAACCGCAAGGGTTCATTTATTCTGAACCGCAAGGGTTCATCTTCTTATAACGTTATAGGGTACTTTGAAGGATTATTATTACTTACAAGCCGTGCATGTTAATAAGAGTTGTAAACTCTTACCAAAGTATTGGTTTTCTTGGCTGATTCACGAAAGCCCTTCCATGCTTTTGGCACAAGTAAAGAAAAAAAAAACGCTCTTTGGTTATTATAAGTGAAGTAATAATAATGAAACACGTGACTTAATACAAAAACCAATAAGAGAAAATTATAAAAGATTACACTTCACTTAGTTTCTTTTAGGGATAAGAGATATTTGAAACGTCTCCATACCGGCAAGTCCAATGAGTCTTTGCTCATCGTTTGTCAATCCATCCATCCATCGCAGTGGCACTTAAGCCCATGGACGGCCCTGGCCTGCTCTAGCATATCTTTCCATTCTGATATACACTGGACTTAACGTTTCCATGCCCGGACTTTTAGCTCTTGTAGATCTGCCACGACGTCATCAAGCCACAGTACTCGTGGTGTGCCTCTGGAGCGCATGTCTTTTGGTTTTTACCGGTGAACAATCTTTGCTAACCCGTTCTCTGACATTCTTACGAGTTGACCTGCCCAACGTAATCTGTTTCTTTGTTATCATTTATTGTTTTCTAATGCTAATTTTAAATCCATGTAGTTATCGAGAAATGCAGTGTTCGTAGCGTGTGGAAGTTGTGCTGGTTTGATGCTTATCTTTTGCGATGGTATTCCTAATTTATTCGATTCCTAGCTCTAATTAAGTACCTGCCGTTAGTTGAGAAATTGTAAAGGCGATTGGTTGTTGTGCTGGCTTATGACACCCTCGTTAACTTTGGGCCCATAGGAACAGATGAGCTTTAAATTATTTGCCATATAGATAGCAAGTTCTGAAATAGAAACATTGCTGATGTTATAGATAACATGATTTTTAAATATATTTTATTTAAAGTTTTGTATTGCTTAAGGTTTCTGTCTGGTGAAATTGTGATTTGCACGAGCCACTTGGATCGACCTGCATTGAGTGGTCTTAAAAAAACAACTTTGTGACGTTCCTTTATTCATGAAAATTTTATCTATCATATCAATTAGTCAGAAAATGGAGGACGTTTTTACAGATCTAATAAAATATAGTGTAAGGAAGTTTTACTCTCAATGCAGGTCGATCCAAGTGGCTCGTGGAGAATGGTACGATGCGCGAAAAAAGATGCGCGAGGCACCTCAACTCTCTTTGGTTTTGTAAAAAAACTCGAAGCAGGTGTTCCATTAGTATAGTTCCATTGCTAGATAAACACTTCTTGAAGACTTCTTGATGTTTCCTAAATCCATAGCTTTTATAGCTCATTGATGGGGTGGTAATAAAATGGTAAAGCGCTTGGCTTCGGAACTGAAAGGTCTCGCTTTTGACTGGCAGTGAGGACTGGGATTTTTAAACTCTGGATTTTAAGGACGCTCTTTAGTCCACACAGCTTTAACGGGTACCTGAAATTAGCCAGGTAAAGTAAAGCGGTTGGTCTTTGTGCGCAGGGCCGGCATTAAGCCACTGCAACCGCACTTTCAAAGTCCCCGCGCTAATTCTAAGTGTAAATTTTTAAATTAAACAATTAACAACGTATATATAATAACAATGTTTCCGCGGACTTCTGATGTCGGTAAATCTTCTGAAAAGGCAAAATATACGAAAAAGCCATGGAATCTCCTGAAATTATTAAAATCTCCTGAAAAAATTGACAAGATTGTCATTTTGGGGGTGCCATTTAATAAAGACAGCATTGTGAGCTTTCATTTAATATTTTTTTTTGCAAAGACGAGAGTATTTTTTTAAATTTAAAAAATCGTTATTTTGACTTTATTCTTATCCCACCCATACTAGGCCCTCGCAATCCTCTTCGCATAGAGCACCGCATAACTAGAGCCGGCCCTGGTTGTGCGGTTACATTACATCTATTTTAACCGTTGGTCGTCTGCACCGTAAATGTTTGTTTTGTTTTGTAAAATGTTTTACATGTTTCGGATGTTCCTTCAGAGTTGAAGATAGTTTACTTCCTAGTCCAAACCTCCCGCAGGACGACGGGGAATGGGAGTGGGCAGGGTTTGAACCCTCGACCGTCGATAAATCCGAACGACAGTCCAGCGCGCAAACCGCACGACCAGGCAGCCGTATATCGCAAGGTCTGAAAAGTTTTTTTTTCTTATATTTGTATATGTATGAATACTCTATTATTATTTAAAATTATCGATTACTGAATCGAATGAAAGTAGATTATACTTCTTTGATTTTGCAACCTATCGAACGCTAGCGATTCTATGTTCTGTCTTTAGTTGGTATCGTTCTGCATCGATACGTGAAATCGATAGAATTGAGTTCTCGTCACACTTGAGCCATTGTGTGTCCCCTGTGAAGTAGTGCAGATATGTGTGTTTTAACGCCAGCTGATATAATGTGTTCTGTGTAGAGATTTACGTAATACCGTGCTATGAGAGACTCTGCTACTCTCTACCAGGAACTACATTTAACCCTCAGATTAAAACACCTGAACAGTCACAAGAGACAATACTGACAATACTTCTGTCTCAACCGTTTCCACAACAAGAACTTTCAAAATATAAGCCTGTAAGTAAAATGCTATTTATTGGCTTAAATATATATTTTGCTATACAGACATAATATCAATTTCCGAACGTTCGAATCTCGGTGGAAAGTGAGAAATTATAGTTTGGGATTCTTAGGTCGACCCTGAGTCCACCCAACTCTGAGTACTACCTACCTGTATAAGCGTTGGATTGTTGTAGGCTACTGATAAAAGGGCACCCTGGAAACAGCTGAGCTTTACATCATCTGTTTCTTAGAAAAATGTACATATATACGTTAACACGAGTGCCTCGACGTGAAACTAAAATGCTATTTAACTATAGGTAGGCCAATACTAGAATATTCATCCTCTGTTTGGGACCACTCAACTCAAGAAAACAAAGAAACAAGAACAAATACAAAATAGAGAAGAAAGATTTATAACAAACGAATATTCCAATTTGATTAGAGTAACACCATTAGTAAAAATCTCTAAACTTAGAGATACTTCAGGACAGAAGATTAAAAAGTAAAGTAGCTATAATACATAAAACATTAACTTTAATTTACAAATAGAAAAAAAAAACACCTAATGAAATACTCAGAAAGACACAGAGATAGAGCCACATTTCTTATTTCATAAACTAGAACAAATTCGTTAAAGTAATCCTTCTTCCCTAGAGCTATTAGAGCATGGAATGGATTGCCTGAGCTAGCCAGGAAAACCAGTGACTTGTCAGAATTTAAGTCATTGATTAACATGGATGATTAGATGCATGACGTGTAGGACGTAATCATCTTCTTTTTTGAAGTAACGTCTGTATTATATAAGAAAATAAAAAATATAGTTTTTTTTTCCCACTGTTGTTAATTGTAACTATTTTTTTATAATTTCATTAATTTGCAGGTCCTTTAAAATAACAATTATGAATTGTAAAAAAGAACAGATGCATGATTTGGATTATATTAGTTACAAGGACTTTCGGGGCAAAAGTGACCAATACAGGAGCAAAATATTTGAGTCTTTTGAAACTACGGATCCAACGGATTCTTTAGTTGAACTTCAAAACAGATTTAAACCTCCAGATGTCACCAGTGCTTTGACCGATTCTGATTTTATAACTCTGCATAAGTTTTTGCTAAATATGTCGAAACTGACTGGCTTGCTACTTATAATGTCGGAAAATGAATCAGAAACCTACAGTGGAACTGGCTTCATCTTGAAACTGAGGAGGCAAACAAACTGCCCATGTCCATGCCCTGATCAACAAGGCCATAATGGCGATCATCAAGAGCACGCCATAGTCACAGTATCAACTGCTTATCACGTCTTTAATAAGGAGAATAAGAACTCGAAACGAAGGTACGAAAAAATTAACGAAACTTGGAGCAAATACAAGACTGAATTAAAACTTGGCTATCGAAAAGGTTATAAAACCTTAGATCTGATTCAGCAAAGTACGAGATTCCGAACATTGTATGGTCATAAACTGATAGAGATGGACAAAGACCTAGACTATGACTGTGACTGGTGTGCTGTAGAATGCGTGACTCATGACACCACACTTATTCAAAGATTAGAAAGAACTTTGTCGCGATATCAATCAGGATTGAAGAAATTATATGATCTGTCCCTCATGAAGTACAAAGATGTTGATATGGTTGTTATTGTCGGGTATCCACACAACTGGTCATTGAGATTCAGCTTCGGAAAAACAGAGTGTCCAAATAAAGAGGAACTCAAAGTGATCAGGTCAAACCAGCTTTGGTGCCGGTACTATTATGATAATCTTACTTGTAAAGGAAGCAGTGGTTCTCCTATTTTTAAATGGGGGCAGCCGACGTCAGGATTCGGATATTGGTTTGGCCATTCACATAATCACGCGGAAGGATATCCCGAAGAAAAAGGCGGGAAAAGTACAATAGGCGTGGAGAACATTGTCTAGTTTCTTGTTAGTTGGATTTGCAGCTTCCAACTTTTTCTATAACAATATTTCATACACTTGATCAATGGCTATATAGAAGCTAGTTTATCTATGTCACATTTAGTCTCGTGCAATGAAAGTTTCTAGATGTCAACACAACAACGTCTAGATATCAACACAACAGATTTAAAATATCAACACAACAGCTTTAAGATATCAACCCAAAAGCTTCTAGATATCAACATGACAGCTTTAAGATATCAACACAACAGATTTAAAATATCAACACAACAGCTTTAAGATATCAACACAACAGCTTTAAGATATCAACCCAACAGCTTCTAGATATAAACATGATAGCTTCTATATATCAACACAACAGCTTCTTGATATCAACACAACAGCTTCTAGATATCAACACAACAGCTTCTAGATGTTAACACGACAGCTTCTTGATATCAACACAACAGCTTCTAGATATCAACACATCAGCTTCTTAATATCAACATAACAGCTTCTAGATATCAACACATCAGCTTCTAGACGCCAACACGACAGCTTCTTGATATAAACACAACAGCTTCTAGATATCAACATGACAGCTTCTCTCTTATCGACACTAGCGTGTCTAGATTCAACGTAACATATCTAGACATCAACTAGAAAGCTTCTAGTTTCAACATGCAAGATCCAGATGTCTACAGCACTACAGGAGTTTCTAAATATCAACAGATTTGTACTCTAAAAAAGCCTATCTAATTGCAGTAATTAACGGCGTTGTTTGTAGCAATGAAGTAGAAATCATTACAAGATTGAACTCAAGCTATTGACATACAAAAAAACATAATTTTAATAATACACTCAGATTGTCCTACAGACAAGTATTTGACATGAAGTTAGAAGCTTTTTGACTGTTGGACCAGGACACAAGATTTTCTCACTTTTGTTTTGTTTTATAGGTATTTAAATCGAAACATCTCAATCCGAAATAAAGTAAAAACTTTTCATTTGCAGTTTACTCCCTTTTATTTATTGATTTAAAAACACTTAATGTTGGAGAAACCAATGTCTAAATAGATTTCCTGTTGGAAACATTGATGCGTGCACCACGCAACTGTGCTGATGTCTCCGACTAATCGTGCTTTAAAAAAAATATTTACAAATATCAAAATGGTCTGCTCAGCGCATTAAGAATTTTCTAACAATATTACATAGTTCGTCCAATGTTGTTCAATAATGACCACCTTTGTCATCCATGGGGCTGAGGGCTTTGCACTTTGGTTTTATGCCTCCTCATGTGGCTGGTGAGACCTATGTGAGCCTGGAATGTTCGGCTGCACTCTCGGCAGGTTATTCCAGCTGGAGCTAGTGTCATTGGCCTTGCTTTTTTTTTCACTGACGCTTTTCTTAAGAAATTTAAACATGTATTAAACATGTCTCAACCATCTCAAACTAATTTTTAGATCTAGAGTTATAGGGATTTCTTGCTATTTTCTCTCCTTCTTATCTTATCTTATATAATACAGACGTTACTTCAAAAAAGAAGATGATTACGTCCTACGCGTCATGCATTCAGTCATGCATATTAACCAATGACTTCAATTCTGCCAAGTCACTGGTTTTCCTGGCTAGCTCAGGCAATCCATTCCATGCTCTAAAGCACTAAGGAAGAAGGAGTATTTGTACAAATTTATCCTAGCATATGGGACGAGGAATGTGCCTTTATTTTTGTGTCTGGTTGAGTATTTTATTAAAGACTATTAAAGACTTCTTAAAGATTTATTTTTTAAAATTTTATGTTATTATTTTTTTTCCAAACAAAACAATAAGAATGATATAACAAATGTCTGACCAAATCTTTTACTTTTGAATGTACTTAACAAAAGTAAGTTTCTTAGATATTTTAAGTTTGAACGAGTGTCTTTCTTTAAGTGAAGGCACATTCCTCGTGCATGACTAAATGCATGACGCGTAGTACGTAATCATCTTCTTTTTTGAAGTAATGTCTGTATTATATAAGATAAGATAAGTAAACACAAACAACAAATTGCGCGATCTTTATGTTAGGGAGAGATAATGTTTAACTTTAAATTATGAAGAGAGGATTTAAGATCACTAGTCATAAACGTACTGTGATATCTCAAATAGATTGCACATATTTAGGGTGTAGCATGGCGCTGGTCCCCCACTTGATAGTGTTGGGTACGCCCGTGTAGGCAGAGTATTCACAATCAATGTAACTCAAATTTCTTCCCACCCCACTAACGTAATTCAGTAAACTGCAGTTCGCCACACGGTGCCGTGTTTGGAAACCAGCCAATAAGATTGTTACACTTGAATAAATTTGAACGGTGTACCATGTGTTTTCATCCTTGTCATTAGTAATATAAACTTAAGATTGACACCGTAGGTCAGCTACTCGAAAGCCTTGTTTTTACATTTCTCTAAAAAAAAAAAGTTTTGGCTCGGTAAGTATTTTTGAACAGGTTTTTTTTTTTGTTTCATGGTGAAAGTCAAGAGTTTTCGGCGGTTAAATTGATTTCATGTTGATTAAGTTATGGGTTGCTGCCTCAGCATTTATTGTTTAACTCTTTCTCTCCTAACTGACGATACCAGCGTTGATTCCACAAGAATGTGGTAAATAATTGCGGAGAGAAAGAGTTAAACAAGTCGTCTGCTGACATACTTTGTTAGCGGTTTCTCTTAAGTCAAATATTCACAAAAAAAAAATGGCGGGAAAATTTTTTTTTTTCATGTTTTCTGGCATACGTAGAACAGCTTGAATAGTTTAAATAAGGACACAATTAGCGTCTTCAGTGAAAATTTCAAAGTATTGGACACGGCTAACTTTATATCAGATGTTGTCAAGTAAAGAGGGGCGCGCTGGCTGGGTGATGTTAAGGATGTCTGTTTCTTTGGCCAACGATTAACGTGCAGGGTGTCATGTGACCAACACATCGACCAATGTCGAAAAACTTCTCTCGCATTTAGCCACACTTACTGTCATTGAAAGAAATATTTGAATAGTCATCACGCCGAAAATTTTTTTTAAACTCAAGAGCTCAACATTTTTTACAATTTCGATACTTCGGAGGCTTCTGTAGGAAGTGGGACAAACCTTTAAAGTCAAATTTAGGTCCAGATAAAATAAGCTTTCGTCAATGTCGCTCGGAGTCCTATCGAGATTGATTTCACTGTGAGGATTCAATAGTTTGGAGCAAACAAAATTTATATTTATCTGGCACACCATGAAGTGGCTCAAATTGAGGGATTCAACAATCCTGTTCACCAAAGAATACATTTCTCTCGTAACTCTTTCTTCTGGTGCTCATCCTCACTTTTTGTTTTGTTCTGCATCCTATTTTCTTTTTCGTGCGTGGCAAATACTTGTTTGAGATTTTGCAGATCTAAGCACATGCTTTCGCTAAGGTAATAATGACTTAGTGATCTCCTTCAGGTTAGTAGTTAAGATTTTGAACGCGCAGTCTCGAGTAGAAAATCCTTGTTTTTGAAGGTAGACTTGCGCTTCGTTTATTTCCGCTAACGCAGGGGCCCAAAACCCAAGAAAGGCGAGAACATTAAAAATAGTAAAAAAATGTATCATTGTAACTTTGTTCCTTTTATTAACCAGTGCGTTAAACAATGTCTTAACAGGACTAAGTAACAACATGCACTTTCGAAGATTGTAGGCGTGTAAAAGTGCCTTGCCACCATTCAAGACATCAGGTACTTATACTTCAAGCTGGTCTACAGCTTTACATTTAATATCAGAATATAGGAGATGAACAAAACAGTAAAATAAATAAAAATTTTTGTAGTTTATATTTTCTCACAAAGTAGTTTTGTGTTTGTCAATGTAGTCCTATGTACGAAGGCCGCGGGATACACATTTGAGACCAAAAGAAAAATCTGCTGCCGAGGACAAACGCAGACGGTGAAAAAAAAATCTAAATCGACCGCCTTGGGACAATGGTTCTGCTTGCCCTGGATGTGTCAAAATATGTAGGTCACAGCTGGGACTGCGCAGGCACGGGAAATACTGCATTCCTCACTAATCTTCGGACTCGAAGACAAGCCTTATTATTATTATTACGTACAATGTGTAGTGTGTACTAAAAAACTCGGGAATAGGAACTGAATACATACTGAATGAAAGTTTAATGACCCTCACCTTTTGACGCCCAGTGCGGCCCGCACAATCCGCACATGACTAGCTACGCCCCTGAGGGCATGTCGGAGCTGGAATATACCATTGTGGGCTGAATCAGATCCTTGTTCCCGGACCATCAAATGTATACTTCTTATTACACACCTCGTATACACACACAATGAGGACAGAACACCAATAATCAACCAACATTAATCAATTGCTTTGCACACCAATGTAAATAAAGTTATAGATCTACAGACTGTTAGCGAAGTATTGATGTCTCGTGCGATCAATATTCTCATCAATAAGCGTCGTAGACTCTATAATATTCTATACTTTAAAAAAAAAATCATTTGAGATTAGTTTGTCTTAAAAGGTAGGCCGAGGACTTGTTATCACATTTTCTAGGTAATAAAAACAACACAAACAAAAGCATATAAAAGGGAAGCAACAATAACATTTTATTTTAAATTATTTCCTCTTTATAAATGTCATCGTGGTGAAATATTCAACATCATCAACATCACCTCGTCAACATCATCTCGTCAACAACACCTCGTCAACATCACCTCGTCAACATCATCTCGTCAACATCATCTCGTCAACATATGTCATCTCGTCAACATCACCTCGTCAACATCATCTCGTCAACATCATCTCGTCAACATATGTCATCTCGTCAACATCATCTCGTCAACATATGTCATCTCTTCAACATCATCTTGTCAACATCATCTTGTCAACATCATCTTGTCAACATCATCTTGTCAACATCATCTTGTCAACATCATCTTGTCAACATCATCTCGTAAACATTATCTCGTCAACATCATCTCGTCAACGTCATATTGTCAACATCATCTTGTCAACATCATATTGTCAACATATGTCATCTCGTCAACATCATCTCGTCAACATCATCTCGTCATTATATGTCATCTCGTCAACATTATCTTGTCAACATCATCTCGTCATTGTATGTCATCTCGTCAACATTATCTTGTCAACATCATCTTGTCAACATCATCTCGTCAACATCATCTCGTCAACATCATCTCGCCAACATCATCTCGCCAACATCATCACGTCAACATCATCTCGTCAACATCATCTCGTCAACATCATCTCGTCAACATCATCTCGTCAACATCTGTCATCTCTTCAACATCACCTCGTCAACATCATCTCGTCAACATCATTTCGTCAACATCATATTGTCAACATCATCTCGTCAACATCATCTTGTCAACATCATCTCGTCAACATCATCTTGTCAACATCATCTTGTCAACATCATCTCGTCAACATCATCTCGTCAACATCATCTCGTCAACATATGTCATCTCGTCAACATCACCTCGTCAACATCACCTCGTCAACATCATTTCGTCAACATATGTCATCTCGTCAACATCATTTCGTCAACATCATTTTGTCAACATCATCTTGTCAAAATCATCTTGTCAACATCATCTCGTCAACATCATCTCGTCAACATCATCTCGTCAACATCATCTCGCCAACATCATCTCGCCAACATCATCACGTCAACATCATCTCGTCAACATCATCTCGTCAACATCATCTCGTCAACATCATCTCGTCAACATCTGTCATCTCTTCAACATCACCTCGTCAACATCATCTCGTCAACATCATTTCGTCAACATCATATTGTCAACATCATCTCGTCAACATCATCTTGTCAACATCATCTCGTCAACATCATCTTGTCAACATCATCTTGTCAACATCATCTCGTCAACATCATCTCGTCAACATCATCTCGTCAACATCATCTCGTCAACATATGTCATCTCGTCAACATCACCTCGTCAACATCACCTCGTCAACATCATTTCGTCAACATATGTCATCTCGTCAACATCATTTCGTCAACATCATTTTGTCAACATCATCTTGTCAAAATCATCTTGTCAACATCATCTCGTCAACATCATCTCGTCAACATCATCTCGTCAACATCATCTCGTCAACATCATCTCGTCAACATCATCTCGTCAACATCATCTCGTTAACATCACCCTGTCAACATCACCTCGTCAACATATGTCATCTCGTCAACATCATCTCGTTAACATCACCACGTCAACATCATCTCGTCAACATCATCTCGTCAACATCATCTCGTCAACATCATCTCGTCAACATCATCTCGTGGGTCATGTAAACTTCGAACCATTTTCTCCCTAATCCTGTAGAACTTTACCAGCCTGATGATGTTCCATGTTTAAAGTTCCAAGTGCTAATTTTAAACCTGAATCTTTTCTTTTTGTAAAGAAATAGAAATGTTGTATTCTCTTTTTTTCTCTCTCTCTCTGTCTGTTACAATTATCTTCCTTTCATTCTCTTGCCCACAGTTTTTCTTTCTCTATTTCTCTATCTCTTTGTCTATACCTCACTCTCTCACTCATTTTCTCTTATTCTCAGCCTCTTCTTTCCTTTCGCTGTTTTCTCTCTTCATTGCTCTCTCATATATATTATCTCGCTACCACATTTTCAAACACCGCTTTATATTTGTCCCTCTCTCTTCCTTGGTTTATTGACCTGTAGTGAACGCCAGCGATCTTACAGAAACACTCAAAGCTTGGTATCGTTTCAAGCATTAAATAAAATATGCCTTTCCAAAACACACACGATTCTTAAAAGCATCCTGCACCCATTAAACCACTGTTACAAAAACAAAAACATGCCTTCGAAGAACAAAAACTTTCAATTCCAAACTTATTTTTAATGTAATTTTTGTTCACAGAAGAAATGAGTGAAGGAGAATGTCCTAAAGAAAAACATGACAAGTATATTACATTTGAACAATTTCAAAGAAAAGACAAACATTATAAACAGCAGTTGATGAAGAGCTTTTCAACAGTTTTATCAACAGATCACAAAAAAATACTATTTGAAGATACACATCAGCTTCTTGAATCCATGTCTGGCCTTACTGGGTTGCTGCAGATTTTAGACAAAGAAAATCCTTATGGTCCATTCTTTTACGGTACAGGTTTCATCGTTAGATTAAAGAAGTACGGTGAGGAGGAAAGTGACGATTTTTACGCCATTGTGACGGTGTCAACTGCGTATCATATCTTTAATGATGATGAGAGGTCTGACATACCAAGCTACAAAAAGGTGAACGAGATCTGGAGCCGTTCCACGATTAAGTTCAAACTCGACTACAACCAGGAACTTAACTCCAGGGATAGTGAAGGCAGAGATTCTGATAAGAGTGGAGATAGTTCCGGCAGCGAAAGTATATTCAGCGACGCACCTGGTTTGGTAGCAGAAGACAGTGTTAGTGAAAGTAGTAGCAGTGATAGTGAGATTGACAAGAAAGATACACTAATTACTTTCTACGGTTCTCAACTACTGGAGACTGACAAAGATCTTGACTATAAAAGCGACTGGTGTGCATTTGAATGCAAAATAACAAACACAAGTCACATTAAAATCGTAGAAGAGAGACTCTCAAGTTACCAGTCCTGTATGTCTCAGCTTTACCAGAAGTCTAAGCTTCTCGAGGACATTAACCTCGTCGTCATTATCGGGCATCCCCACATGAAACCAAAACGCATCAGCCTCGGCCAACACCGGAAGTTCAAGAAGTCTCCGGAAATGGAAATTTTGAAAGAGGTCAGGTCTCATCAGATCTGGTGCCGTTACAGCTACGACAACGTGGTCTGCAATGGAATTAGTGGGGCGCCAGTTTTCATATGGGGTCAGCCGATATCGGGATTTGGTTACTGGTTTGGCCATCCGCATAACCATTCCGAAACAACGGACGACGAAGATGATGATCACAAGAAAGTTTGTGTTGGCAAGAGCACGATAGGTACAGAAAACATCGTGTAGATAGACTCGCGGGATTAGTGCATTCTAGGTTGTTTGTTTAATGTCATAATCAGATCTGGGCGAAGTGGTCGTCTCATCTCTGTTTAGGGTAAAACAGAATGATTATTCCACTTTTAGTCAGGGTATTGCAAGATCGTCTGCCGTCACCTAGGAGTACACAAAAGCCTAATTTAGAAAGCGCTGATTGTGTGTAAGTGAGTGTGTGTGTGTTTCGTGTGGGAATGTTGTTCATGTTTACAACTATATTTTTATTGTTACAGAAGTTATGCTGACGTAGACGATTATAGTTAAAGTAAATATCCATTTATTTGTACCAATACAATTATCTTATCTTTTCTATTGGATTTGAAAACATTGATAGAAATGTAACATGTCTTACATGGAGGCAAATGCATGATTAGCAAGCTTGTTTGTGGTACACAGTTTAAAGAATACGCAAATATTTTACGGAAGTATTTTAATAAAGCATATAAAAATGTTTGTGTGAAGTTTTCTTTCTTGTCTAATATTAAAATAGTCGTGCTGTTAGGCCTAGGAAGTAGTTGCATTGGGCGTGTTTTGTTGCCAAGAATATTGTGTGTTTTACTTCTCGCTTAGTGACTGCATTGTTCTTCTAGTGGAGAGGGCCTTCTGGCTGTAGATTCTGTCTGCGCTACTGTTTCCCCGTTCTAACGGTACATAAGTACATAAATGCAGTAATCAGGTTGATATTTCGGTACGGGTGTCGTTAATGAAAGGTCTGTGGCATCGCTAGATCTAAGTTATACTTTGTTTCAGGGTGTTAGGCTTGGGGGCTAAGATGGAGTGTGTGGTTTGGAGCTCGCCCTTGGAGCCGTGACTGACCCTTGATTAGTTTGAGCCTTGCATCTCCGTATTGTAGTATTTGGAGCTACCGGGCCGTGTGTGAGGTGTGTTTATTTGTACAATTAATTAATGCATCAGCTGATTATCACATGATTTGTACATACTCTGAATATTAACTATTTGTATTTAGTATTAAATGTTACTATTGTTCAACGATCGTTGACCCACTTATTTACAGTTCGGTTAATATGCAACTTGGTTTGCTACTGTTCTCTTTATCTAATACATTAGCCTGCCTTGGTGGGAGCCCCGGTTCATTATATCATCCCCTAGCTACACACGTAGACAAACGTCCTTTCTTTTATTTACTTAAGATTCTTTCTTCATCTTCCTGTTTTCTATGTTCTTCCACTATATCGACACCACATTTCCTCAAATTGCTATCTCTTCTTTTTTCTATCTTTATACATTTTATAGCTTTTAGGCGGCGAAACTTAGGCAGCTTAAGCACTCAGTGCTACACCCTGGCAGTACCTGCGTCGCCGCTGACACCAAACTGTATTGGCACTTGATTTTCAAAAACCCTACGTTTATAGCACAAAATATTTTCAATGTAGAGGAAGCATTTGGACGTTTCGAAATTCTTATCCACACAGCGCACAACTTCCTTGTATTTGTTTTTTAAAAAATACTTTTTGAACTCATGAAGAGTTTACAAGATAGATAGAGGAACTGTTTAACCCTTAAATTGCTGAGCTGTTTTAAAATCAGTGCATACAATATGGAATGTCGATTCTGATTTTTAGAGGCTTAGTTACCACACGCGTCTTAAGGGTTAAAAAAGAATATTCTGGTCATATTTTGTACGCGATATTTTGTTTACACATCTTGTCTGAATCAGCCAGGAAAACCAAAGACATGGCAGAGTTTTAGTCATTGATGTATGACTACATTGACACATGAAATGCGTAGGACGTAATTAAATTATTTCTTAAGTAACGTCTGCTATATATAAGATAAGATATCTTGAGATGTAACGCATTATCGTTACGTTTTCGTTGACATATGTGTCAACAGTTATTGCTGAACATGTACAACATACTACCGGTGACATTATCGACACAACAATTGCTAAATCGAACAATCGAAGGCTATACTCCCTTTAACGAACGCAATCGGTTCTATGTTAGGAATCTATCGTTTCAAGCGTTTTTATGTCTTGACATCGATACATAAAATCGGTCGAATCGATTTCTCTATCGTCACACGGTGACACTTTGTGTATTTGCAGTGCCACTGTGAAGCAGTGTGTATTGTGTATTGTGTGTTGTAAAGCCAGATGATGTAATGTGTTCTGTGCAGAGAGTTAATTAATACCTTGCTATAAAGTCACTACCAGGAACAATACGTCACACTTAACTTGGAACACTTAAGCTGTCATGACGGTATTGTACTTGGAAGCCTTCGGTCTCACCTGTCTACACAATCAGAATATCTTTTGTGCTTTGTAACAATAAAACAGTAAGTAGACGCAATTTTATAGCCACACCCTCACACACAAAATAAGTTTTAAGTTCATTCCATTATAATATTAGCGGCTTATATAGGTACTTTAGTATTTTTACCACCGATTCGATTATACAGCTTTATATTTAAATTATTATTATTATTATTATTATAGCTTTGATATAGCGCTACTTTCTTGCTTATAGCATGCTCAGAGCGCTTTTGGTCCAATCTCTTTTGTGGACCAGTGGGGGGGGGGGGTATCTAGGAGTTGGTTTCCGTGCTGCCTTTAGGCACTCAGTAAACGCAACTCTGCCCGCGTCGGGTGTCGAACCTCGAGCCCCCTTCTAGATAGCCAAGCCAAGCCAAATCAAGCGCACTTGGCCTCTCGATTCACCGCATAGAACACAATACTAGAACTCACAAATTCTATCAGACAACAAAGTCAAATGTCAGAAGAGTAATACTGAATATTCAAAGGTCGTCATGGTCAGGAGGTGTCCATAGGTAATAAGCTCCCATTGTCTATAAAACACTTCTTAAGACATGCGTCTCAGATAGCCATCCCAGCAAGCAGCCTTAGTGCCTGAAAGCTTTCAAATGCTGGGTAGTTAGTTCATTCTAAAGAACACAGCCAGTCTGAGTGCCAGATATCTGAACCGTGCTACAACGGAGCCATCCCAGCAAGCAGCCTTAGTGCCTGAAAGCTTACAAATGCTGGGTAGTTAGTTCATTCTAAAGAACACAGCCAGTCTGAGTGACAGATATCAGAACAGTGATTGGATTACGTATCAATGAAGAAATTATCAACTTTCACTTCATAATCACCATATAGAATAGTCAATTAACTTATAGGATAATCATTTTGACAATATTTTGAGTTTTTTTGTACAATATACATTCTATATATCCACCAGAATCTCTCTCTCTTTCTCTCTCTTTCTCTCTCTTTCTCTCTCTTTCTCTCTCTCTGTCTATTTATTATAAATATAAATATATTTTTTCTATTTTACGATCTATATGCTATCATTTAAAATTGATAATAGTTCTGCGTTATTATACTAAAATTGAATCGACTTATATTTGGTTGAAATATTTTTAAATGCTTTTGTCATTCCTAAGATAGAAAATAACAAAAAATGTGTTACCCTGCATATTGTCATGTGATGAAAAAAGAACTGCAGGGACACTTTATATTGAATAGGTCAATTAACATACAATTAGCTAAAAACAATACACGTAGTTCACTCGTCCTCAATATTCTGATCTATGCACAACAACAATATACCATGAGCACGTTAATAGTACAGATTTGGATAACAGCACGTAATAATAATAATAATAATAATAATAAGGCCTGTCTTCGAGTCCGAAGATTAATGAGGAATGCAGTACTTCTCGTCGCTACGCAGCCCCAGCTGTGACCTTAACAGAACGTAATACCGTTTTAGTAAAATATTATATTAAAATGAATAAATATAACCGTTTCGCTAAATCTAGTTAGTTATCAGTGGCGTAGCTATGGTGGGTTAATGTGGGGGGGGGGGGAGAATTTGACCCCCGCCCTCGGTGTGTGCTCGAAATTTTTTTGATATTTAATATTAAATATTACGCCGTGATCTCATGTCTTGTTGTCAAATGTCAAAAATGCAGAAGCCCCTAAAGAGGTCAAGCCCCTCAAAATAATGGTGAATTCCTAGCTACGCCACTGTTAGTTATTGACCCGTACAGCAACTTATTGCCAACACAAGCCTTGCGTATAATGTGCAAGTATGTGAAAAGCTGACGTAAGCGGATTACATGTCATTGGCACAAGACTGTTGTGGTTTTATTCAGAACAGAGAACTTACCCGAATAGGTAACAAAGACTCATATTTATTGTTTAGTTTGTACATCTATTACTATATTTCCTTCTCTCGAACTTGTTGGCCTAGGACAACAAAGCAGCTTTCATGATCGAACCCCTGACACTTTCAGTTGCTAGAAAATACGCATCATCTGATTTGGCCGGCGAGGAAGGCGAATTTGTGCGATTATTTATTGATAAGTTCATTATATGGACATCTAGATCTAACGCAAGACCTAAGTTATGATTTTTAACTCTTAAGGTCTAGTCTAGATCTACTTCTAGATCTAGATTCTAGATGTAATCTATATTAGATTTACGTAAAAAATATAAGGAACTCTTATATAAAATTGAAGCAGCTTAAAATTTACTCCGTTATACGGTAATACGCTGACTGTTAGCTCTAGACCTAGATATAGTCTCCAGCCAAAATTTACATTTATTTATTTTTCACATTTAAAAAATTACAACGGTCAAACCAGAGTTTTCCCCGTGTGGCTAACGAGCGAGTCATTCTTTTATCAGCGGGTAATCATCAACTGTTACATTTCTAGGAAAATCGTTAGAGTTTGTTTTTGAGCGTCGTAGTAATATTGTAAAAATGATGGTGTTTGAACGCTTAAAAGAGCTTTTGAAATATTTGGATAAAAAGCTAAAAAGTGGAAGAATACTCGTATATTTTAAGTAGGATTTTTGTTTAAAGTCTTAGAATGGAGGGGAAAGAATTAGTGAAAGGCGGGGCGAAAATTAGGGGGGGGGGAGGGAGAAAAGTGATTTAAAGTTCACATAGTGTTTTTTTTGGGGGGGGGGGGGGAGGGCGATCTTTCTAATTTTCCGTTTGTTTCTTTTTTTTCGAAATATTTGATAAGCTGTATAATTTTTTTTTAGACTTTTTAGACTGCCCCCTTTTATTATAGCCAGTGTCTTCTAGCATATGTTACATTTAATTGGAGTGGCCCGCCTTAAATCGCCCTCCCAGAAACACTTTATTTAGACCTTTGAACTTTATATCACTTTTATCTACCCCCCCCCCTTTTCCCTTTTTTTTCGCCCCTGCCCTCAGAAGTACATGAATGTTTGTCTCCGTTACTTAGAGTTGGCACAATTTCTGTAAGATGTGACAAAATATGTAGGACAGAACTGAGTCTGCATAGTGGCACCATTTTTTAAAAATGTACCAAGTTATAAAGGCATCTAAATATTAGGTTGTATTATCTTTGACTCTCTTGTTTCACAGAAATGGACCTTGGGGACCATGAAATAGACGAAAGAAGTAAGTTTCATTGATCTTTTTTCAATTTTAAAACAAATTATACACATTTTGTCTCTTCTACCATCTCGTTTCTCCCTCTCTTTCTCTCTTTTCTCTCTCTCTTTCTCTCTCTCTCTATTTGTTATTCTCTCTCTCTCCTTTCTCACTACCTCTCCCACCCTCTCCCACCCTCTCTTTCTCTCTCTCTCTTTTTCCTTTCTCGCTACCTCTCCCACCCTCTATTTCTCTCTCTCTCTCTTTCTCCTTTCTCGCTACCTCTCCCACCCTCTATTTCTCTCTCTCTCTCTTTCTCCTTTCTCGCTACCTCTCCCACCCTCTATTTCTCTCTCTCTCTCTTTCTCCTTTCTCGCTACCTCTCCCACCCTCTATTTCTCTCTCTCTCTCTTTCTCTTTTCTCGCTACCTCTCCCACCCTCTATTTCTCTCTCTCTCTCTTTCTCCTTTCTCGCTACCTCTCCCACCCTCTATTTCTCTCTCTCTCTCTTTCTCCTTTCTCGCTACCTCTCCCACCCTCTATTTCTCTCTCTCTCTCTTTCTCCTTTCTCGCTACCTCTCCCACCCTCTATTTCTCTCTCTCTCTTTTTCCTTTCTCGCTACCTCTCCCACCCTCTATTTCTCTCTCTCTCCTTTCTCACTACCTCTCCCACCCTCTCCCACCCTCTCTTTCTCTCTCTCTCTTTTCCCTTTCTCGCTACCTCTCCCACCCTCTATTTCTCTCTCTCTCTCTTTCTCCTTTCTCGCTACCTCTCCCACCCTCTATTTCTCTCTCTCTCTCTTTCTCCTTTCTCGCTACCTCTCCCACCCTCTATTTCTCTCTCTCTCTCTTTCTCCTTTCTCGCTACCTCTCCCACCCTCTATTTCTCTCTCTCTCTCTTTCTCCTTTCTCGCTACCTCTCCCACCCTCTATTTCTCTCTCTCTCTCTTTCTCCTTTCTCGCTACCTCTCCCACCCTCTATTTCTCTCTCTCTCTCTTTCTCCTTTCTCGCTACCTCTCCCACCCTCTATTTCTCTCTCTCTCTCTTTCTCCTTTCTCGCTACCTCTCCCACCCTCTCTCTCTTTCTCTTTCTCCTTTCTCACTACCTCTCCCACCCTCTCTCTCTTTCTCTTTCTCCTTTCTCACTACCTCTCCTACCCTCTATTTCTCTCTCTCTTTCTCCTTTCTCACTACCTCTCCCACCCTCTATTTCTCTCTCTCTCTCTTTCTCCTTTCTCACTACCTCTCCCACCCTCTCTCTCTTTCTCTTTCTCCTTTCTCACTACCTCTCCTACCCTCTATTTCTCTCTCTCTTTCTCCTTTCTCACTACCTCTCCCACTCTCTCTTGCTCTCTCTCTCTCTCTCTTGTTCTCTCTCACCTTTAAACAATGAAGAGTGTGTAATTTAGTAGTAAAAGTCAATTTAATTTTTTTAAAATTGTTATTTAGGTACTAATAAAAGAATACTTTCACGACGTTATTGTTATTAGCTTCATTACATCTAATCCGACCCACACCGTATTATACATTAGCTTTGATAACATTTAATGCAATTGTTTCAGAACAGTCTTAGCTATTGTATAATTACTTTTCAGATAAAAATGATGAAACAAATTGTCCGAAGGCATTCCTCCACGAAAAAAGAATTACATGGACAAAATTTAAAAGCGAAACAAATTTGGAACAGTATATTAAGAACAAAGATGAGCAGTTTGACAGATTAATCAAAGCAATGGGCAATTTAACTGGACGCTTGACCGTTAAAAAAAATAATATATCGGCACCCACTGATAGGATTCCGGGCACTTGTTTTCTTCAGGGAATACGCAGACGCCAAACTACAGAAAAAGGATTAAAAGCACAGTATGCTATTTTCACATTCACCACAGTCTATCATTTATTTGCTGAAAATGTTAATGACCGTTACGTTATCAATAAGAACTGGAAAGCTTTAGATCCAAAAGTTGACTTATTTTATACGCCTAACAAGCATACAGATGGACGTCAAATGACATTAAACATTACTGAAATGTTGGAAGCAGACAAAGAGTATTATGTCAAAAATGACTGGTGCGCCATTACATGCGAATGTTGGAATGTTGAATTGATTGCCGATCTAGAAAATGATCTAGCAGAATATCAGAGTTTACAACAAGATCTCTACCTCATGTCCAAGGAACCAGATTATCAGGATATCTATCTTGTAATTATAGTAGGCCATCCTCATGGGGGTGAGAAACAGGTGAGTATAGGTCATCACTTTCCTGATCTAAAAGAAACTCTCAAGGATGTTAGAAGTGGACAGCGCTGGTGCAGATACTATTATGACGCACCCACCTGCCCAGGTAACAGTGGTTCACCTGTATTTATCTTTGGTCAACCAGTAACTGGCTTTGGATACTGGTTTGGACATCCACATAATCACGCAAAAGAATGTAAAACGAAACCAAAAAAGGACCCAGAGTGCATAGGTATAACTTCTATTGGCGTTGAAATGATAGTATAAATATAGCTCTCTGGTTTAAACACTCATACAAAGATATACCCATATCATGTGTCTTTTGCAAATATATCTCCTTTTGATAATTGTAATATTATACAACTCCGGTTTTATAAGTAGTCACCAGATAGAATAAGCTTCAAAACTTAACAAGTACACGATTTACCGTGACCGATATTTATATAAAAACATTGATATCTAATCCTCGTATTGATTTATTTGAAATGTTATTAGCACAAATTGTGTGCTTTCTTTTTTATTAATATACCTCTATTCAAGTCAGAACTTCATGGAACCTGGATCCAGGAACCTGGACAGCTGATCTCAAAAGAAATTGAACAGCTCATGTATATCGCTGAGAAAAGAGTTACTAGCTCGTTGGCCACACGGGGAACAAAAATGTAAATTTGGCAGGAGAAATATCTAGAACTAGTGGCCACATGACGTAGTCAGCCGTATTACCGTATAACAGAGTAAATTTAAAGTTCTAAATCAGTCTAGTGTAAGATCTAGATGTCCATATAATGAACATAACAATAAATAATCACTTAAGTATACAATCCTTGCTGGCCATATCTAAATTTGCGTACGTTTTAGCAACTGACGTATCACGAACCAAAAAATGATTAAAAAAGTGTGTTTTTTTAAATTATTTTATTATTATTTTTAAAGTTTATGAATAGAGTTTTTGTCTTTTTTTTTTTTACAATTAAAAATGTTTTCTTGTTGTTACGTTTTATACACATCCTTTTTAACTTTTTAGTTAACCTAGATACAATTGAAATAAACAATATCAATAAATAAAACAAAATTGATATTTTTTTTTATTTTGATTTTTTTGTGTGCTTGTTTTTCAGATTGCTGTGTACATTTTTTTATGGAATAAGAAATATACCTTTATCATTGTGTCTTTCTGACTATTTTATTAGTTATTTATTATTTATTTTTATTTACTAGTATTTTATTTACTATTATTTCCATATGGGGAATGAGATAATATATGTCAGTGATAAATATGTAAAAAAAAAAAAAAGGTGGGGGGGGGGGGGGCGCCCTAAACTATTTCTTGTGTTTCATTATGTCAGGGGGGGGGCAACCTTTTTGGATCGAGGGCCGCATTTCTTTGAATTTGGGAATGGCGGGCCGCATATGTATATACAACTTAGAAAGATAATCTAGCTAACGTGTTATTCATAGTTACACTGTATTATAGTCACGTTTCTTTTTTTTTCCACACTCCACGTTAAGGAATTACAAGAAAAGTTTGCAATTTTTGAAATCAATAAATTTATTAAAAAAATTGCTGTTGTCTTTTTATATTACAATGACCTATAAATATACAGTTGTACTTAATTTGCAGTATTTTACTTTTTACACTCGTGCATAATGTTCCGGAACTGTGAAACTATCTTACTAGTTGTTACCCTTGTGAATGCTGACAAATTACAGTCAGTCGAAATCGACCAGTAATTATACTTGTTTAGTTTTCCCCCACCCAAAATATAATGCTTGTTCACTGGATGAGACAATTTATGTTCCGAAAGTTAAATGTCGGGACGAGCGAAACCTGCCCTTGTGGAGCATCATCAGAGAATGCTGACCATGTCCTTCAATGGTGCATGCTAAATCAGAGACCCGAACAGGACTCTGGCCCGAAAGCCCTCCTATAGAACCAAAACTATTTGGAGAACTGCCTGTATCTGGAAAACATTGCGCGGTTCATCTTAGATATAGAATTACTGATCTGAACCGTCCAACATGTGAAATGAGAACAAAGAAGAAGAAGAAGAACAGATGTATGTGTACCCCAATGGTATGAACAGCAACACATTTTGTTAAGTGTTGACATACAGATTCTGGCACCCAAGGGACTCCTGTGAAAGTACTGACTGGAAATTCTCTTTGCTCGGAGTTATGTCCTCTGGAGCTGAATCAGCTTCTGCGCTAAATGGTAAGCTAATGGCATTGAAGACCGGTTCTTGACGTCTTAAAATTTGCTTGTATAAATTGCAAAATTAAAGAATCTAATTAAGTATTGTACTTTTAATAATTTCGGTAGAAATAATTTCACCTTTCAGCAAAGGAAAATGACAAAACCTGTTTTCTTTTGCTTGCTTGTAGAAATGGGAAGGCCTTGTTTGAAAAGATTTAACATCCATTTAAATTTCATATGCAAAAAAAATCACTGCAATGGCAATTATGAAATCTGTCTTCCACTCTTCATTAGAAATATTGTTAACAAAATCACAGTCAATGTCCTTCAAGTAACAATACAATGTCTTCCTTCAGATATTATAGTGTTCTCGTTTACCTTGCCCATGCTCTGATAGTGGAAATATTGGATTATTTTGTTCATAATCGGAACTGCCAGTGGTTAATACACCCAAGCTCCAATAAGTATGATTACTATTGATGTTCAGCTATCATATAAGTGAAATTCTAGGCAGCTTTGTGCAAACTTTCCTGTTTTAAGTTTATGGTTGAGGTATTAAAAAAAAACACACCATTTTACTCAGTCAAAGATCGAGCTCCACCAGTTGTCACCCTTGCCATCTTCTTCCAAGCCTACCCAACATTCAATATAGTTCTTCATAGCATTGAATAAATACTGATCAGAGATTGTGTCTTGAATGGAGTGTATTGATGTATAGCCAATAAGCATAGTCTTCGTTTTCTTGAAACTTTTTATAATGACAGTTTCAATAATTTATATTTATATTATTTTTAATATATTTGTATTTTTATAAGTATAATAGTATATACTGTGGGCACACCTGACTTCTGTAGATGTCGACGGGCCGCATAAAACACACCGGCGGGCCGCATGTGGCCCGCGGGTCGTAATTTGCCCACCCCTGCATTATGTAGATCCGGCTTTGGATTTAAATCATACAGGACATATTTTTAAACCCACCACGGATTCCATCCTTAAAATAAACCGCGCGTGTATCTTCTAGTTTTTTATGGAAAAAGAAAAAAAATCAACTAGTCGATCACAAACTCTTTGTTGCATGAACATTTTTTTTCTTCCAATCTTGTTTTATTTCTAAATCGGGAATTCCATATTTTATTACCAATCCTATTTATAGTTCCATATTCAATTTCTTCAGACCATTCAAAAAAAAAAAAAAAAATTTCTCGGAAGTCTGTTCCGGGCTAGTAGAGAATTATGTACTAAAGTACTAAACAATTGTATGTTGCGCATTGATGTATTTAAAAACAAATTTACAAAGACAGTTTGTGTGGATACACAGACTAAAAATCAACCCCCCGAAGTGGTCCGCTCAGGCTGGTAAAACGTCAGGTTTCAATATTTTCAGAAAGAATATCAGAAACTGTGAACTACAAACTAGCAACAACTAATTACATGGACGCCCGCAAGATTTTTTTGCAGGGGGGTGCAAGTCGCCACTCGTGGCTTAAGGTAGTAACTGCAACTTTTTTAATGACAAAGAATATTAAAGAATGTCTATGCGATATAAAGTACATAGTCAATACTTGTCTCATGACATAAAAACAAAACAACAACTAACATGTGAAGAAACTTATCTACTGTACACTTTGGTCAGTTTATCCGTACATCCCGACGGTTGATCAAACAGACGCTGCCAAAACTTAATAGCTTTACTTCTGAATTGCTTCTCGTCGATATGGACAAGGCGGCGATGAACGCTTAACTGGCAGTGCTGATATTCTTCATAATTTTACAGCTCTTGCCCGCTTCTTGCATCGTTTTAGGATGTAGACAAAACTGAGCATTAGTCTTGCTTGAAAAGCGAGACGTGAATGAAGAAACTATCGAGCCAAGTGACGTCATGTAAAGCAGTGTTCTGTAATAACTCCCGAAATCCTAGCATGTTTTTTTCTCTCGGTGTGTCTGTCGACTACAAATTCACGGTAGCACCAACTCAGTACCCCGTTTGCCTGCCAGCAGTCTCGCCTTCCTCAAGATGCCATCCTTGAAGTGTTCCTCAACATGGCCAAGTTGGTATTTATGTCATTTATGTGACTGCTGATGTGCTGTTAAGCGGCCACTTATGCTAAGATGGACAGACTGCAACATCATGGAAACTGATTCATGAAAAGATGAATAATTGACAATTAAAAGACAGAACAGATGAGAAGCAGGCACAGATTACGCATATGCAGCATGTCAGGTTTCACTTACAGCCGTTATTTTAAAATACGCCAGTGAAAGATCGTCTCAAAGTTGTGACTTGAAGCGCGATGTAATTATATTTCTCAGTCCATTGTGTCTCACACAAAAGGTAAATTTAGCATCAACGATCTCGCTTGGGACTGTTATGGAAGAAATAGATATGCTTCCGGATGACACCTATAGCATTACGTATATCTGAAATGGCATTTAGGTCAATAATAACAAGTTTAAGTCTGTGGGACTCGCAACAGACAATGTCTGCTTTAGGATATTTTTCACGAATTCTTGCCTGAACACAGTTTTAAATGCTACCTATCACTGGGCAGCATCGTAGCCTTGGCCGATTAGTTTGTCCATGTGAAAAATGTACATAATGTATTCGCTGACAATGAAGTTGGACACAGGCGGCGCGTCTCTCTAAACAACAATGGCAAAACCAATGAGTTCTTATCGAGTACAATCGCCATCAACAAATCCAACGTTCAAACAGTTCAGTGCCTGAGATATCTGTATTTTTTTTTATTAACGAGATATCAAGAAAACCACGTTGATTCACTCTACTGCTGCTTGTAGATTTTGATTTCTTGCTGCTGCCAGTGCTCTGTCGATTCAAGTCAACGTTTTGACTGGGGTGGTGTGGAAAGAACTTTGTTTATATCTCTTCTATCACAATCTGCTATTTTATTTTATTGAGCGCTAACACTGACCGCAACTCCGCAAGACGTGAATACATTTACCAAGATAACTGCACTCTTCAATCTTGTTCAAAGAAATTTTCACATACATGAAATAAAAAGACAGCTGGCAAGGATTTTTTTATTCTAAGATAAAAAAAAAAAAAAAAAAAACTGTTAACATATTCTAGGTCTTTACTAAATATAATGATAACTATAAATTATATGCAAATGAAAACAAATCGTTACGACTAAGGTGATATAGAATATTGAATTGCAAGCGCACATGGTCGGAGTACATTAACTACATATTAGCTTGTTATACTTTATTACAATAATAACTTATCCTTATTAACTTTATTTTAATGGAACATGTCAAGTTGCTTCCTCGAAGAAGTTAATTGATTTAAAGGTGTAAAAAACTGGCTACAATTTGGCTACTCAGAATTCAGAGGGGTGCACGTGAATTGTCAGCCATCAATGCCTGATAAGCCTAGGCTAGTCTACTACAATTGTACTTCAGTCACCAGTGGAAGCACTACTTGTTCAGTTGCTACTTAGATTTTAATTGATCTGATGGCGCAAAAAAGTGGATAGAATTTGGCATCTCAGAATCCAGGGGGGTGCAAGTGCACCCCTTTGCAACCCCTGCGGGCGCCCATGCAACTAAACCCTATCTCCGTCGATAGAAACAATAAATATATATACTGGACTACTATGAAAAAAAAACCGATTGGTTTGCCATAGAATGCTTGACCCATGACAGTGACCTCGTTCAAAGCTTAGTTGTAAAGTTGTCAAACTACCAAGCAGAGTGACGGAACATAGGTGTACAGAACTTGTTTTAGCACTATAGGTGTACATAACGAGTTTTAGCACTATAGGTGTACAGAACTTGTTTTAGCACCATAGGTGTCCAGAACTTGGTTTAGCACCATAGGTGTACAGAACTTGGTTTAGCCCTATAGGTTTACAGAACTTGGTTTAGCACTATAGGTGTACAGAACTTGGTTTAGCACTATAGGTGTACAGAACTTAATTTAGCACCATAGGTGTACAGAACTTGGTTTAGCACCATAAGTGTACAGAACGTGTTTTAGCACTATATGTGTCCAGAAATTGGTTTAGCACTATAGGTGTAAAGAACGTGTTTAAGCACCATAGGTGTCCAGAACTTGGTTTAGCACCATAGGTGTACAGAACTTGGTTTAGCACCATAGGTGTCCAGAACTTGATTTAGCACCATAGGTGTACAGAACTTGGTTTAGCACTATAGGTGTACTGAACGTGTTTTAGAACCATAGGTGTACAGAACTTGTTTTAGCACCATAGGTGTCCAGAACTTGGTTTAGCACGTTTCCAGCACATCTAAAAAAAACAAAAAGGTCAACAGTGCTGTAGTTCTGAACTCTATTCTATATGCTTCAGAGTCTGAGACCTTATCAATGAATATGAAACATCTCACATTTAAAAATCAACATTCAATAGTTCATTAAGAAACATAGTCATTGAATCCTGTTGGTTTCTTCAACTGATTGCAGGGAATGATGAGTAGTTCTTCGATTGTCGCTTCCAAAGTTTGTTTGTACTGACCCATTGACTTGATTAACAATAGGATACTGAATGACGTAATTGTCGTCTCTTTATTAAAGAAACCTCTGTTATTTCTATCATATTTGTTTGTAAATATGTTTTTATTTTCGCGTTTCTCATAAAGTTTCTGAGACTTAGATCCTCCCGCGCAGTTCAGCGTATTGGGCGGCATGCTGTGCTGTATAGACTAGATAGAGATCTGTCTCCTGTGTTAGACACCTTATTTAGAGTATTAGTTATTTAGCGACGCACCATAGAAGACGTATATTGAACGGGACTAGTGACGTTTGGGATATGTTGGGTTAGAGACCGGAAAATCAGTTAGCGATAGAATTCTCTAGGGTAAAGACGTGTTTATTTTTGACAGAGACTTTTACTGCGGCCTTTTCTTGGAATAAACATCTGTTACATTGTTCATCAGTGTTGACCACATCTCTTCACTAGTTAAATCGATGTATTGTTTATTCTGTTTACTGAGCAACTACACTGAATACACCCGAACAATAAAACTCAAACGCTTTCAGAGTAATTGGATGAAATCCAACAGTCATCGTTAGTTGACCTCAAGACAGTCTGAACAAGCACATCACACCTGCAATATAGCCGTCCTTAAATATAAGCAAAATACGCTAAAAAAATAGAGATAAAATTGTGAAACTTGGATCAGATCACAAAAGTTAATAGATGACTATGACTATGTTTACTAGTCTAACATACTATTTACTACAAAAATTGTGATATTAATTTCAGTCATTTGTCGATTAAGATATAATAGGCACTGGCAGGTTTTTAATAAATTGCATAATTTTATTTGTTTCGATGTTTCTTTTTAATTTTCAATTCAATTTGGACCATCGAATTCATTTCGCGGAGGGCTGCCAGTTTTCTAAGGCAGGCCCAACCAGCAATCTTTGCAGCCTGTTGCCAACTAATGTCCATAGGATCCTCCATGTTAAAGAGCGAACTTCTGATACTTCTTCCATACTTAATAATATGCAGAGCTACTAACAGTAAAGCTGGATGACCTAATTTTGTATTGGTGCTTATATTAGAGAAAGAACCGCACAATTGTTGCAGACATTTCAACCCTTTTCTATATAAAACAAACTTTAATAGTTATAACTTAATAATTTCGCTTCATTCGTGTATTGTCTTTGAAATTTAATAACTGTGCAAGTTTATACTTCATCCGAGACTGGGAACTGGGAGAAAATACGTGCACAAGATATGCACTAGACCCGGGGTCGGCAACCTGCGGATTGCGAGCAACATGCGACTCTTTGGACTGAAAAGGTTGCCGACCCCTGCACTAGACAGACGGACAGAAAGACAGAGAGAGTTGAGATAAAACTTAGTAATTGTATACGTTTTGACATGAAATAAACACAAAATAAGTTGTAGTTTTTAAAAATCTTTAGTGGTTTAATTTTGACACTTTTACAAGGCAGAGACTCTCACAATGAGTTTGGTAACGTTTCTCTCCCCACTCGCACTGTGCAACAATTCAAAACTTAAAGTGGAGCAGTTTTCCATGCCACTGACTTCCAACGTATCGTCATGCATCTCTTCGTACTATTGCTTTAAGACTACGCCTGCGCTACTCGTTGCCTACCAGCGTGCACCAGAGCTTACTAACTACACTTGGTGTTAGTTCAATGAGCAGTCTGGTGTTATTCTTATTTGTATATTTGAAATTTGTGGGATGTGTGGCCAAGAGGCTAAACCGCTTGGTTAATTATCAAGGGGGCTTGGCTACCTATCAAAGGGGCTCGAGCACGATACCAACTTGAGTAGACTTGTGATTACAGCAAGAAAACCTTCTCCCAGACACCCACCCTCCTTTCACTGGTTTATTGTAAAGGCTAAGACCATAATGCTCTGAGCATTTTATAAGCATAAAATGACGTTATATAAAAGGTGTTCAAAAGATACATGTCTGTCCTAATTCTTATAAACTGCAGGGACATTAGTATAGAATACACTACAGTAGTACATGTACACATACTAATTAAAAGCAAATGTGGTACTATGTATCAAACATAAGTTAGTCCACACATTCCATTCCAGTTGTGCTGAAACTAACATTTGCTTCAGATTCGTTGGATTCTTCCGAGCGGTTCGACACGATGATTCCCTTGACATGGTTGTGTGGATGACCAAACCAGTAACCAAATCCACTGATTGGTTGACCAAGTATGTAAACTGGCGATCCACTGCTCCCCGGACAGGTCACAGCGTCGTAAGCGTAGCGACACAAGAGTTGTCCGTTTTTTATTGATTTGACGTTCATTCTTTGAGGACGCTGGCCAATAGTCACGATCTTAGGGCCACCATGAGGATGACCAACAACGACCACCAGCTTGTCGTTTGTACACTCCTGGTTTTTATACCGTAGATAAACTTGCCCCTGAAGTTTCTCATAAGAAATGATAGAATCTGTTAGCCTTGTAGCCAATGCTTGGTTGTGCGTGACACCAAAACAAACTCCCCAGTCATGGTCGTCACCATTTAAATCCTCAGCTTCAAAACTTTGAATGTCAACTTTACTCACCGGACTAGACTCATTGTCGTAAAATAACACTGCTCTCGCATCATTGTTAGTTTTGGAATTGTAGTGTTTGAACACCGGGCTGGCTGTTGTGATAGTCAGCTTGTACCATTCTTTGGACCTCTGTATCACATTTTTCTGTTCACATTCTCGGCAGGGGCACAAGGTAAATGTTTCCTTTCGGACTCTTTGAACAAACCCACTTCCATGGCAATAGCTAGGTGTATTGTCATCCATTTTAAAACTATACATAATATGGACTGTGAGTTCTGACAAGACTCCGATCAATTCTAAGATATCTTTGTCTCGAAACTTTTCCGGTAATCTCTCAAGAGCTAGCTGGTCCAAATGGATGAACTGATTGTGATTGGACTCATTGAGACATTGTGTATCAGATGGATTGGGTGCATTCTCGTTAGAAATATATTCTTGAGTTAATGCTGAGAATGATAAAGAAAACATTAAAATTAAAAACTTCAATACATGCGAACTAAAAAAACAAAAGATTTACTTAATATAACTATCGAATAACATAGGTCTTAAAGTTATGCTCAAAACAAAAGATTTACTTTATATAACTATCGAATAACATAGGTCTTAAAGTTATGCTCAATACGTATGAAGTGAAATTTAATAGCAAATATGCAATAAGGTCAAACAGATGATACGATACGGGCCCTTGTCTAAATCAGGCGGCTTTTCATCATCATCACTCCTTTGAGTTCCTCATGGAACATAGGGCCTGAGTAAAAACACGCCACTCTCCACGGTCTCTTGTAAGTTTTTTGATGGTTTCCCAGTTCTTCCCGGTCTTCGTTGCTTCTTCAAGTACACTGCGTCGCCATGTTCTTTTTGGTCTTCCTCTGCGTCTTGTTCCCCGGGGGTTCCACTCTAAGGCCTGCCTAGCTCTGTTGCTGGTATCTTTTCTAAGGGTGTGACCAATCCATCTCCATTTCCTCTCTAGGATCTGCGGCTTTTCAGATACATATATATATTCCAAACGAGTACACTGGCAGATTACAGGCAAAGAGAACGAAGAAAAAAAGTTGATAAATGGTATGAACATATGAACGAGACCTGAATTCTCTCGCAGGATTATGAGAAAGATTATATACCACTTTAATTCAATATGTTACTATAGAACACAAAGTCAATGGACCGGATCGCTAATACCAAACCTCGGTTTTAGATCCGTGTTTAGTTACTTTGAAATTTGGATTTAATAATAATAACAAGATCATTAATCAATTTAATCTATTCATAACACACGTGGAAAACTATATCATTCATTAAATAAAAAGAAATCTTTTAAAACTAGACCTACACTTTAGAACTAAGAAACTTTATTGTTCCCCGGCTAAACTTTGACCCTGTGCATAACTATTAAGAGAACCCAGCCGACAAGTTTCATGTCTGTAAGGTAGAGTTATAGCGTTGTTTTAGGGGAGGGGGTTAGTCTGTGTCACCAAAACAAAGCCCCAACAAATAGTCAAGACATGATGACGTTTTAAGAAAGGGAACTGATTGTGTAAAGGGAAGTGGAAATTGTAAGGGAACTGATTGTGTAAATGAAGTGGAAATTGTAAGGGAACTGATTGTGTGCAGGGAAGTGGAAATTGTAAGGGAACTGATTGTGTACAGGGAAGTGTAAATTGTAAGGGAACTGATTGTGTAAATGAAGTGGAAATTGTAAGGGAACTGATTGTGTGCAGGGAAGTGGAAATTGTAAGGGAACTGATTGTGTACAGGGAAGTGGAAATTGTAAGGGAACTGATTGTGTAAATGAAGTGGAAATTGTAAGGGAACTGATTGTGTGCAGGGAAGTGGAAATTGTAAGGGAACTGATTGTGTACAGGGAAGTGTAAATTGTAAGGGAACTGATTGTGTAAATGAAGTGGAAATTGTAAGGGAACTGATTGTGTACAGGGAAGTGGCACTCGTAAACTAGCTGGAACTATAAGGTAGTCCAAGTGAGCCTCGAAGTGAGATAAATCTCAGACTTCCGGTTTCTCTTCTGGTAACAGACACAGAGAAATGTTGGCTATTAAATTGTTAAACTAAGAAAGAAAATGATAACTAATGTAATGAGCCTACACCACACATACTTTTCGTATTTTTTTTATATAGCCTACGTACCCGCTGCACATTTGCTACAGTAATGCTGAAAGTACGTCCAGCGGGCCAGATCCGGTCCAAAACGTGGTTCCATTCGGCTCGCCGACACAAAGTGTTGAAAATCCCACCCCCTTTCTTTGCAAACAAAAAAAAAAAGTTGCAAAAATGTATCTCTACCTACATTCAACGAGGGTGTCATGTGGCCAGCACAACGACCAACCGCCTCCTTTTTTACCCAACTAATGTCAGGCACCCATTAGAGCTGGGTGGAGTCAGAGGCGCCCAAACATCTCGAAATTAAAAACCCCAGTCTTCACCAGGTTCGAACCCAAAACCCCCGGTTCGGAAGCCAAGCGCTTTACTGCTCAGCCATCGCGCCTCCAGACATTGGGGGATCCAAGAGAATATTTACAAAAAAAAGAGGCAAGAAAAAAAAAGGGTTTGTGGAAAGCCTAGCCACAATGTTGCTCACATTTTAAATAGAGAAATGAAGCCTCAATTTTTATTATTTAAAAAAAATAAATCTTTCCGTTGATGTGGCCCGCGACACGAGAGTCGGAAATTAAAATGGCCCGCATGTCAAACAAGGGTGGGCATCACTGACTTAATATATGGAAGATATAATAACTTAAAAATGAAAACAACCCACCTTTACTGAAGAGTTCATCCATGCCAGGCTTTATTGTCAGTTAATTTCTTTTTACATTACATACTGATTACAATCCTTTATCTCCTTCATATAGACCTATATAACCAATGATAAGAGTTTGATATGAAAAAAACTGCCTGTATCGTAAACAACACTTAGGAAATAACTAGATCTAGAACCAAAACTGTAAGCTCAATGTTCGAAATAGATTTCAGTCTCTGTATCTGCTACAGTTAAAACAGGTTTTAAATCCAGCCATTCTGACACAGGAACAAATCCACCCACTTGATCACATGGCGTACTATAGCTGGTTTTGAGGCCGGCAAAAAATAAAATCAATGTGTTTGTCTTCATGGGTCAAGGTTACGCTGGTTACAGTACAAAACTAAAACATAAAAGTACACGCTTCTCTTCAGTGTAGGCCTATACCCAGAACAATAATGGGGATACAACTATTTAAAAAAAGATTATCTAGGTGGAAATAACTCTCCCTTTTCAACATCTCTCAATAATGTACAATTCATTTCCCTTTTTGATATCAAACGAAATAACTATTTACCATTTTTGTTAAAATTTATTAATGAATTGTCTTCATCAATTAATGATTGTGTAAATATACAATATGTATCCTCTGTTTGGGATCTCTCAACTCTAGAAAACATAAAGAAACTAAAACAAATACAAAAAAGGGCAGTGACATTATATAAGACAAAGACTTAGACTAAGATTGCTCTATTTAATCCATATGGGAATTTGTTGTGATTACAAGGACTCTTTTCTCATATACAGACAACACAACAGAAACGTACACATAAATAGAACAGACACAGAGTTCATTCAGCGACTAAACACTATAAGAAGCGAATATACCAATTTGATTAGAGTGATTAGAGTAACACCATTATTAAAATCACTAAACTAAGAAATCCTTTCAGGATAAAAAATAAAAAGTAAATTGAACGTGGAACTATTAATAGAATACAAAATACAAAAATGGAATTCCCGATTTAGAAACAAACAAGATTGGAAAAAATGTAAAGGCTAATGCCTCAAAGGGTTTGCGATCAACTGGTTGGGTTTTGATTTTTCCATAAACAACTTCGAGATACAGGCGCAATTTATTTTAAGCCTGGGACCTTGGAAGGTTTAACAACTATGTCCTGTATGATTTTATTCCAAGGCCGGATTAACGAAGAAATATTTATCACTGACACCTAGTATCTCATTCACTTAATTTAAATACTAATAACTAAAAATAAAAAATAAAGAAATTGTACAAATCTAATAAAATACTCAGAAAGACACAAAGATTACTTATTACATATGCAAGTGTATATATATAACAAAACTCATTTCTCCTTAGCGTTATTAGAGAATGGAATAGGTTGCCTGAATCAGACACGAAAACCATCAACCTGGCTGATTTCAGGATCACCGATTAACACTTTAGATTGACACCGGGATACGCGTAGGACGTAAATTATCTTCTCTTTTGAAGTCACGTCTGTAATAAGGTAAAATAAGATAAGATAATATCTGGACTTTATTGAGGGCCTCATATTTCAAACAGCATAGTACTTACCTCACAGTTTACGTCTGTGATTTATAACATATCGATTACCGAAACGAGGTCAGTCGATAACATCAATAACGTGCGAGAATGGCGGAGCAGCACACGTCGTATCACATTGCTAGTGCCGGTAATATAATAGTTGTTAGGTAGGCGCAGGCGCGTGCGCATTGTGCAGTGTGTAGTGTGTCACACTTTCTATATTTAAACAACTTTTACGAGAGTGACATAAAGCAAATGTCTTTTCTGGAACCGTTGTGACCGTGAGAATATAGAGAAATGAGTTCAACACGAAAAGGTAGATTTCTGACATTTTGAAAAAAATTTTATGTAACCAGAACTTTAAAAGAAAAAAGAATCAATTTTAACAACTAACTTTTATGCAGAACTTTGATAGATAATGTTCAAATTAATTTCGTTGTAGATATTGATATTTTAATGTTACTCTATTTTTTTTCATTACAGTGAAAGAATTTTTCTTTCGGATAATTACAAAATCTGTTTTGTATTAACCCTTTCTCTCCGTAATTATTTCTACGTTCCGGTGGAAGGATTCATTTAGCTCGTTCGTGTTTCACTACTCTGTAATGATTAAACTTCAGTAACGTTTTTATGTAATAGAAAATTGTTAGATTAGGTATAACATTAAAGAAGAATTCATGCTATTTATAGAACACAAATTAAAGTTAATAAAATGAATAAATAATTTCATTTGATGGGTCAAATCAACTTTGGTATCGCCACTTTGAGTATTTTGTCGCTTACTATTGTATGATTAAATGTATTCATGATTTTATATAAATAATGTATGATTTATTTTAGGTAGAATAGAAATTCAAGAAAGTAATATTCATGACACCTATTTAGACAGATACAAAAAATGTGAGAAAAACAAATACGATACAAACCATCACAACAGATATTTCTCTGTGGCAGAACTTGAGAGAATCTCAGACATACTCCCTGAACGACAGCCCTGTCTGCCAATATTTCTACTTCACATGCAGAAACTAACTGTCAAAATCAGCGTAGACCTCCCCGACAAGGGTAGGATCAGAGACGGCACCGGCATCGTGATGAAAGTGGTCCACAAATGTGGGGAACTATGCCCAGTGAAGAGTTGCAAATTCTATCGCAAACGTTCGCACAGCTGGGGAGAGTTCACCGTTGCCACCGTCAACCACATCGTCGGCACTGACACTGAAGCCGGGAACGCAGCTGTGGATTTCTTTTATGACCACGGCAACACCAGCTCTAGAAAAAGAAAGAAGCAACATAAGAAAGTAAGAAGAGCTCTTGGATTTCACGTCGTTCAGAATGATAATGAGGATGATGAAGAATTGGACTGGTCTTGCTTTCAGTGTGCTAGCCATAATGAGAAACTTATTCAAAAAGTTAAAAACTATTTACAGATCTATACAGACATTCAGAAAAGGCTGTACACTTTATATAAAAACGTTCCACTGTACATAAACAAATCTGTCGTTATCATCAGCCACCCACACGGTGGACCTAAAAAAGTCAGCATAGGAACAATAACTCTTCCAAAAGAAAGCCTGAAAACTGTCAGGGACAATCAAGAATGGTGTCGCTATTACTACCAAGCAGCTACTTGTAGTGGCAGCAGTGGGGCTCCAATATTTATCGCTGGTCAGCCAATTGCAGGTTTCGGCTACTGGTTTGGCCACCCCCACAATCATTGCACATACGATGAAGAAACATTACACAGTTACAGTTCTGTTGGAGTCGATCATGTCGTCTAGTATCTGTAGTTGCTCTTTATTTGGGGGTTTGGGAAATAAGATGTAAGGTTACAAATGAAAGGTGATGCGATTTTGAAAAAAAAAATATTATTGCAACTCTATCCTGCGCACTGCCATCCCGCACGATGCTGCGCACTGTTCAACACGAGAGTAGAACATGCTGTTTAGAGGGAAAGACGCTTCCGTCCGTCCGAAACGACTGGAAGGGAATCATAGTCTGGCGTTCTGGAATAAGAGGAAAAGTACTTCTCAATGTCATGTGTGTCGCCGTGGTCATGGATTAATAATGGAACCGTCTTGATGGTGGGGTTCGGTGGAAGTACCTGAAGCGTTGGTTGGCAGGAGGAACATCGAATCCTAGAACTTGACTTGGTTGGGTGCGTGAAAGTAGCTGAGGCGTTGGTTGGCAGGAGGGACATTGAATCCTAGAACTTGACTTGGTTGGGTGCGTAAAAGTAGCTGAGGCGTTGGTTGGCAGGAGGGACATTGAATCCTAGAACTTGACTTGGTTGGGTGCGTGAAAGTAGCTGAGGCGTTGGTTGGCAGGAGGGACATTGAATCCTAGAACTTGACTTGGTTGGGTGCGTGAAAGTAGCTGAGGCGTTGGTTGGCAGGAGGGACATTGAATCCTAGAACTTGACTTGGTTGGGTGCGGGAAAGTAGCTGAGGCGTTGGTTGGCAGGAGGGACATTGAATCCTAGAACTTGACTTGGTTGGGTGCGTGAAAGTAGCTGAGGCGTTGGTTGGCAGGAGGAACATCGAATCATAGAACTTGACTTGGTTGGGTGCATGAAAGTAGCTGAGGCGTTGGTTGGCAGGAGGGACATTAAATCCTAGAACTTGACTTGGTTGGGTGCGTGAAAGTAGCTGAGGCGTTGGTTGGCAGGAGGGACATTGAATCCTAGAACTTGACTTGGTTGGGTGCGTGAAAGTAGCTGAAGCGTTGGTTGGCAGGAGGGACATTGAATCCTAGAACTTGACTTGGTTGGGTGCGTGAAAGTACCTGAAGCGTTGGTTGGCAGGAGGGACATTGAATCCTAGAACTTGACTTGGTTGGGTGCGTGAAAGTACCTGAAGCGTTGGTTGGCAGGAGGGACATTGAATCCTAGAACTTGACTTCGAAGGAATGGGTCAAAGACTTGACAATTTCTGTTTGTGTTTTGTAGTTAGCAAGAATTATTATCTCAACATTTTCCACTGTAGATGGAAACAAGTTCATCTTGTTCTCATTTGAGTTGTCTCCCTTGAGATAACAATGATTTTAAATGCGCACATAATTTCAATCGCTTTACAATAAATTTAATATTGTACATTGCACTGACGTTTATTTCTTAATGCTTCTACCTCTAATGGAGGGGGTGTCGGTCAGCAATTGTGAAGCTTTAGGATAGATGGTAGTCTGACACTTTGGGGAAGCTGTTTGTGATGTGTAGAAGTGTTGTTTGTGATGCGTATGAGATGCTTGTGATCTGTAAATGAGATGTTTGTGATGTTTTTAAGTGATGTTTGTGATTTGCATAAGAGATGTCTGTGATGTTTAAAAGAGATGTCTGCGATCATGTTCAGGAGATGTCTGACGTTCAGGAGAGATGTATGTGATGTTTGTGAGAGATGTCAGTGATGTTTATAATAGATGTCTGCGATGTTTATGTGAGATGTCTCTGATGATTATGAGAGATGTCTGTTATGTGTATAGGCGATGTCTGTGATGTTTATGAGAGATGTCTGTTATGTATATAGGCAATGTCTGTGATGTTTATGAGAGATGTCTGTTATGTTTATGAGAGATGTCTGTGATGTTTATGAGAGATGTCTGTGATGTTTATGAGAGATGTCTGTGATGTTTATGAGAGATGTCTGTGATGTTTATGAGAGATGTCTGTGATGTTTATGAGAGATGTCTGTTATGTGTATAGGCAATGTCTGTGATGTTTATGAGAGATGTCTGTGATGTTTATGAGAGATGTCTGTGATGTTTATGAGAGATGACTGCATATTGTAACAAGTCTAGATAGATTTGACGAAACATCCTGGTAGACGCGAAACATTTTGACGTAAATAAAGTATGACATTATTTAAAAAAATAAAGAGAGTTGTTTAAACCCATTCCTACTTTATACAGCTGATGTTGGCATGTCATTTCTCTTTTATATATAATACGGTAGCAGGACAGCACTACTAACAGCGATGTCCTTGCGAACGCCGGTATGGACAGTATAGAGGGACTTCTTATAGTCCGACAGCTACGCTTGGCAGGGCACGTATCCCGTATGGGAGACGAAGGTATGCCAAAGGCAGTCTTTTTTGGTGAGCTAAAGAATGATCAACGTAACAGAGGCGCCCCACGGAAACGCTTCAAAGACCAGCTTAAGCGTCAACTTTCCTTGGCTGACATAGAAGAGAGCAACTGGCTGCATGCGGCGTCACTCACGAAGGCCGCGGGATACACATTTGAGACCAAAAAAAATCTGCTGCCGAGGACAAACGCAGACGACGAAAACAAAATCTAAATCAACCACCTGCGGACAATGGTTATGCTTGCCCTGGATGCGGCAAAATATATAGGTCACAGCTGGGTCTGCCGCAGCCACGGGAAAGAAATACTGCATTCCTCACTCATCTTCGGACTCGAAGACTAGCCTTATTATATATATATATATATTGCTATTCTCCATTATTGCAAGGAGTCTTTCCAATGATCTTTCACAGTTACGTTCTGCTATGGTAAAAATGTTTGTAAAATGTTTTACATGTTGTGGATGTTCCTTCAGTGTTGAAGATAATTTACTTCCTTGTCCAAACCTCCCGCACGACGACGGGGAATGGGAGCGGACAGGGTTTGAATCCTGGACCATCCATAAGTCCGAACGACTGTCCAGCTCACAGACTGCATGGCCAGGAAGCTATCCGGTCCACCATATGATTTTATGAGAACATGTGGACTGTAACTTCTACATAGGACTGTGCGAAAAATGCCATGTCCGTTCTATTTATGTATTTAATGGAAAGCAAAGATACATTTTAAATGAGGGCAGTAATTTCTGCTGAGAACGTTTTTATTTTAAAAAGAAGTCATACCAAATTTAATATTAAGATAATTAAATGTTGAAAAATTATAACTGTTCAACTGTCTAAATGGATATTTCACTTTGTGGCTGATAGGGTAATTATTTTTTCCCCTCAAAAACACATTGTCTTACAAATTTTTATAGGAGGCGCGGTGGCTGCGCGGTAAAGCGCTTGGCTTCCGAACCGGGGGTCCCAGCTTCGAACCCTGGGAAAGATTGGGATTTTAATTTCGGGATCTTTGAGCTTGGTACCTTTCATTAGTGTGGAAAAAAAGTAAAGGCTGTTGGTCGTTGTGCTGGGCACAATACACCCTCGTTAACCGTAGGCCTCAGAAACAGATGACTTTAACATCATCTGTCCTACAGACCATAACATCTGAAAAGAATACTTTACTTTTAACAAATTTATAAGCATTTTCGTTAGATCCGCTTTCCAAATACCTGCCCAGCAAATTTTTCAGTCTTTTTGACCCATTGAGGATAGGTAAGCTAATATGTTTGGGTACTAGAACTGATCTCCAAAATACAAATATAAAAAACAACTCAAGAATGTCTTTTTTTTTCAATTCAACATGTGTCTGAAATTAAAAGGTAAAAATGAAAAAAACAAAAAAACAACAACAAACAGCCTCACTCGTACTCTTCACCCTATACAATTATTTCATTATCACACTCCATTTGAGCGAGGGCTTGAGAGGCTCAAATCCTCTCTTTCAAAAAGCCCTGGACAGAAACCCTGCTGTTTTGGCTAGTGCATACATGTGCACACATACATTTCTGATTTAAACTTTTCTTATTATGGGCACTTCTGTTTTCTTTTATTCATTTCATTTGTAAGGACCGTGACGTAGACTGTTGAACTAGTCCATTGTACAATAATTATCTTCCTTGTCATCTACCTTCCCCGTTTCTGTCGTTGAACTTAAAAATTATATGTCATGTTATTGTTAAATAAATAGTATATGCTACCGGCAAATTGCAAAATTCTATAGAATGCATGAAACACGGAACCATAGTCTTCAAATACAAAGCCTAATAAAATACTCAGAAAGACACAAAGATAAAGTCGCATTCCTTGTTTCATATTCTGGGACAAATTTGTACAAGTGATCCTTCTTCCCTAGCGCTATTAGAGCGTGGAATGGGTTGCCTGAGCCACCCAGGAAAACTATAGACTTGGCAGAAATTGAGACATTGGTTAACATGCATGATTAGATTCTTACGCGTAGGACCTAATCATCTTCTTATTTGAAGTAAGACTCATCCTTAGTCATCAGAATCAAAGACATTGTCATTTATATCTATGAGTCCGAAATGTAAGGATCAAAGCAGCGGTTCACGTGATTAAACAGTACCAGTTACGACCTTTATAATTTGCCTTAACTGATACAGAATAAGCCATTGTCCGCATTGGAGTCTATTTGTTATATATACACCGGGAACTTTTATTATACGTTGGAACAAACAGTTGTTAAATTACATTTTCTTTTTCTTATAAGTTGTTTTAATGCATTGAAATAATTGTTCTAATAGCGTTATAGAATATGTAATAAAGAAACATTTAAAAAAAAACATGTCTTTATAATAAATAAACCGCTAAAAAAAAACATGTCTTTATAATAAATAAACAACTAAAAAACAACATGTCTTTATAATAAATAAACAACTAAAAAACAACATGTCTTTATAATAAATAAACAACTAAAAAACAACATGTCTTTATAATAAATAAACAACTAAAAAACAACATGTCTTTATAATAAATAAACAGCTAAAAAACAACATGCCTTTATAATATATAAACAGCTAAAAAACAACATGTCTTTATAATATATAAACAGCTAAAAAACAACATGTCTTTATAATATATAAACAGCTAAAAAACAACATGCCTTTATAATATATAAACAGCTAAAAAACAACATGTCTTTATAATAAATAAACAACTAATAAAAAAAACATGTCTTTATAATAAATAAACAGCTAAAAAAAAACATGTCTTTATAAACCTGTCAAATCATCATAACTCGCATACAAAGTATTTATAACAATGTTTGGTATGCCAGAATAACAAATGTGTCGTTTAAACAAGATGCCAAACTAAATGATGACAGTTTTTTAAACATGTTTTTAGACGTTCACGATAAACTAAACAATGTCAAGGACCATGTATTGAGCTCCAAACTTGCCAACTACGAAGAAGTCCCAAACAGGAGAGCTTACAAAATTTAACTCTGCAGTACTGACATGTGCACACAAAAAATAATAATGTATCTTATTAAAGACAGCCTACCAACACTTCCATTATTTTGTACACCGGATACACCAAAAAGCTTGCTATTAATAGGTTTTCCGCCATATATGAAAATATGAGAACTAACGAGAAGATAAACTTTGCCACAGACAAGTTACGTAAGAGAGACACATGAGACACAAATGTGACTTTCATTTATTTATCAGTTATTTTGTACTGGACGTGTTTAACACCAATACAATTGTAACCTTACTTCGATTATTTATCAGTTGTTTTGTACTGGACGTGCTCAATACCAATACAATTGTAACCTTACTTCGATTATTTATCAGTTGTTTTGTACTGGACGTGCTCAATACCAATACAATTGTAACCTTACTTCGATTATTTATCAGTTGTTTTGTACTGGACGTGCTCAATACCAATACAATTGTAACCTTACTTCGTTTATTTATTAGTTATTTTGTACTGGACGTGCTCAACACCAATATAATTGTAACCTTACTTCGTTTATTTATCAGTTGTTTTGTGCTGGACGTGCTCAACACCAATACAATCGATTATTTATCATTTATTTTGAACTGAACGTGCTCAACACCGATAGAACTGTAACCCTCCATCGTTTCTGGCATTCCCTTTGAATGGTTGTGTGGATGGCCGAACCAGTAACCAAACCCACACAGTGGTTGGCCAAAAATAAACAAAGGTGAGCCGCTGCTGCCCTTGCAGGTGAGGATGGTGTAGTTGTAGCGGCACCACTGTTGGTAGTTCCTCACGTCCTTGAGGACCTCTATTTTACTAGGATCGTAGGACCCGATACTCATTTTCTTAGGACCTCCGTGCGGATGACCTATGATGACCAGTTTCTTGTCTGGGACCTCAAGACTGTTAAATGCTTTGTACACTTTTCCCTGCAAGTCCATGTGTGTGTCTAAAATGGCTTCTAGTTTTCCCGCCAATTTCAAATCGTGGGTCGCGAATTCCATCGCGCACCAGTCACTGTCTACGTTGATTTCCTTGTCCGTCTCCAGGAGCCGGTAACCGTCTAGGGCGGGGAGTTTGTCGACCTTATCCCTATCGCTGTCGTAAAATAGTATCGCCTTAGTGGCGCTCGGCTCCCATTTGCCCCTAACGTAACCCCGTCTCTGGGCGTCGTCCACTTCGTCATCAAGCACGTGGAGTACCGTTGTCACGGTAACCACGGCGTGGGTCATGATCACCTTCCCCCCACATATGTGACACGGGCAAAGCTGAAGGGTATGACGGCGTATCCTCTGAATGAGTCCGCTTCCAGTAGCTACCTTCGTCCGGATATTGACTGTCAGATCAGACATACATTTGAAAAGGTCAGGAAGCTCTCGAATTTGTTTGTATTCTTTTCTGAACTGCGCCCATGGAAACTTGAAATCTCCCAATGCTATGTAATTGTCCTTGTGATATTTTTCCTTCTTGCATTGATTTTCTCTGTCTTTAAGATTTTTATTTTCCTCTGTAATGTACTCTACATCAATAACAACTGAAAACGAAACAAAACGTCAAAACCAAAATAAGATAAATTCTAAAATATAACGTGGTCCTAAAGTAGGTCGAATGTATCTAGAATATCCATATGTGTTTATCTTCTATACTAATGGACAGAGTTACTAGTCAAATATGAAACGGTAGCAATGATTTTTTAAAATTACAGCATTGAAATTTCAAGAATTGACACCCTTAAAGACTTTCGCAACTATATTTGTACAAGCTTTAGAGGCAGACTGGAAAGCTATGTCAATGGTAATAGACAACTATATGAACACCTGCGTTAACAAAATGAAAAGGGCTCATTGTGTTCACAATCGAATCTAATTGTCAATGTAATGATTGTGTGTGCAGATAAAATTGCTTCTATAAATCAAATTAAATTACTGTCTCGACTACAAGGGGGCCATCTTATGTCCCTCAGAGCGGATCAGCGGGGGGTTTGTGTGGTAAGGGCGATCGCCCCCCCCCCCTTTCGGCGTTAGGGTTATGGTTTGGGAAAAAATCCCCCCCCCCCCCCCCCCAAGATCCGCTAGTGTCTCAAAGCTTCTAGTCTAGCCACGCTCCCCCCCCCCCCCCCCCAAAAAAAAAAAAAAAAAAAAAAAAAAACACGATTCACTGGCTTTTTCAGTGCTTAGAAGAAAGGTTTGAAACTTGCTCCCTATTGATCTGAGACCAACCACATACTTCACTACATTCAAAAACATTATGAGGATTTGTTCGATTTGTCAATTTTTCCCTCGTGCTCATGTTTGCTATGTTATCACAGCGATCTGAGCCTACAATATTTGTATGTTATGTTATCACAGCGCCCTGAGTCTACAATTGTCTGTTATGTTATCACAATGCCTTGAGCCTACAGTATTTGTATGTTATCACAGCGATCTGAGCCTACAGTATGTCTGTTATGTTATCACAGCGCCCTGAGCCTACAGTATTTGTATGTTATGTTATCATAGCGCCCTGAGCCTACAGTATGTCTGTTATGTTATCACAGCGCCCTGAGTCTAAATTGTCTGTTATGTTATCACAGCGCCCTGAGCCTACAGTATTTGTATGTTATGTTATCACAGCGCCCTGAGCCTACAGTATTTGTCTGTTATGTTATCACAGCGATCTGAGCCTACAGTATTTGTATGTTATGTTATCATAGCGCCCTGAGCCTACAGTATGTCTGTTATGTCATCACAGCGCCCTGAGTCTAAATTATCTGTTATGTTATCACAGCGCCCTGAGCCTACAGTATTTGTATGTTATGTCATCACAGCGCCCTGAGCCTACAGTATTTGTATGTTATGTTATCACAGCGCCCTGACCCTACAGTATGTCTGTTATGTAATCACAGCGCTCTGAGCCTACAGTATTTGTATGTTATGTTATCACAGCGCCCTGAGTCTACAGTATTTGTATGTTATCACAGCGCCCTGACCCTACAGTATGTCTGATATGTTATCACAGCGCTATGAGCCTACAGTATTTGTATGTTATGTTATCACAGCGCCCTGAGCCTACAGTATTTGTATGTTATGTTATCACAGCGCCCTGAGCCTACAGTATTTGTATGTTATGTTATCACAGCGCCCTGAGCCTACAGTATTTGTATGTTATCACAGCGCACTGAGCCTACAGTATTTGTCTGTTATGTTGTCATAGCGATCTGAGCCTACAGTATTTGTATGTTATGTCATCACAGCGCCCTGAGCCTACAGTATTTGTATGTTATGTTATCACAGCGCCCTGACCCTACAGTATGTCTGTTATGTTATCACAGCGCTCTGAGCCTACAGTATTTGTATGTTATGTTATCACAGCGCCCTGAGCCTACAGTATTTGTATGTTATCACAGCGCCCTGACCCTACAGTATGTCTGATATGTTATCACAGCGCTCTGAGCCTACAATATTTGTATGTTATGTTATCACAGCGCCCTGAGCCTACAGTATTTGTATGTTATGTTATCACAGCGCCCTGACCCTACAGTATGTCTGTTATGTTATCACAGCGCTCTGAGCCTACAGTATTTGTATGTTATGTTATCACAGCGCCCTGAGTCTACAGTATTTGTATGTTATCACAGCGCCCTGACCCTACAGTATGTTTGATATGTTATCACAGCGCTCTGAGCCTACAGTATTTGTATGTTATCACAGCGCCCTGAGCCTACAGTATTTGTCTGTTATGTTATCACAGCGATCTGAGCCTACAGTATTTGTATGTTATGTCATCACAGCGCCCTGAGCCTACAGTATTTGTCTGTTATGTTATCACAGCGCCCTGAGCCTACAGTATTTGTATGTTATGTTATCATAGCGCCCTGAGCCTACAGTATTTGTATGTTATGTCATCACAGCGCCCTGAGCCTACAGTATTTGTATGTTATGTTATCACAGCGCCCTGACCCTACAGTATGTCTGTTATGTAATCACAGCGCTCTGAGCCTACAGTATTTGTATGTTATGTTATCACAGCGCCCTGAGTCTACAGTATTTGTATGTTATCACAGCGCCCTGACCCTACAGTATGTCTGATATGTTATCACAGCGCTATGAGCCTACAGTATTTGTATGTTATGTTATCACAGCGCCCTGAGCCTACAGTATTTGTATGTTATGTTATCACAGCGCCCTGAGCCTACAGTATTTGTATGTTATGTTATCACAGCGCCCTGAGCCTACAGTATTTGTATGTTATCACAGCGCACTGAGCCTACAGTATTTGTCTGTTATGTTATCATAGCGATCTGAGCCTACAGTATTTGTATGTTATGTCATCACAGCGCCCTGAGCCTACAGTATTTGTATGTTATGTTATCACAGCGCCCTGACCCTACAGTATGTCTGTTATGTTATCACAGCGCTCTGAGCCTACAGTATTTGTATGTTATGTTATCACAGCGCCCTGAGCCTACAGTATTTGTATGTTATCACAGCGCCCTGACCCTACAGTATGTCTGATATGTTATCACAGCGCTCTGAGCCTACAGTATTTGTATGTTATGTTATCACAGCGCCCTGAGCCTACAGTATTTGTATGTTATGTTATCACAGCGCCCTGACCCTACAGTATGTCTGTTATGTTATCACAGCGCTCTGAGCCTACAGTATTTGTATGTTATGTTATCACAGCGCCCTGAGTCTACAGTATTTGTATGTTATCACAGCGCCCTGACCCTACAGTATGTTTGATATGTTATCACAGCGCTCTGAGCCTACAGTATTTGTATGTTATGTTATCACAGCGCCCTGAGCCTACAGTATTTGTATGTTATGTTATCACAGCGCCCTGAGCCTACAGTATTTGTATGTTATGTTATCACAGCGCCCTGAGCCTACAGTATTTGTCTGTTATGTTATCACAGCGATCTGAGCCTACAGTATTTGTATGTTATGTCATCACAGCGCCCTGACCCTACAGTATTTGTCTGTTATGTTATCACAGCGATCTGAGCCTACAGTATTTGTATGTTATGTCATCAGAGCGCCCTGAGCCTACAGTATTTGTATGTTATGTTATCACAGCGCCCTGAGCCTACAGTATTTGTATGTTATCACAGCGCTCTGAGCCTACAGTATTTGTATGTTATCACAGCGTTCTGAGCCTACATTATGTTTGTTAATAATAATATATAATTAAATTAAACTATTCTTAAGGTATTACTATTATCTACTTTACATTGTACTTACACTCCGTATTCCTAGATGTAGATTGAGAAGATTGACTAGTTCCTAAACTCATTGCCCAAGAATCGACTGGTCACACAGATAATGTAATAACGCTCTTGCTAAGTTACATTGACTATCGATAGTTTGTTCTGGTATTAGAATCTTTCTCGCCTAAATAGAGCAAAACATTAATATATACTTAGTCAACTTAAAGCTAATGAAGTGAAATGTGAAAGGTAAAAGGTTGATCCATTATTTACATATGACCTCTTGCTAGAAAGTTTAGCCTGAAAATGTAAATTTTTTTTATTATTTTTTTTGCTGTAGTTGGCACTTCGTATGACGTCACTGTCCCTGTGGGATGACTCCTGACCTCATCGATTAAACAAAAAACATGACCGCACATGCTCTGGTAAATCAAAAACCGAAATAGTCCTTGGGATTTGGCGAACTGCCAGTAAATGTATCACTACGCTACGAGGAATAAGGTTTTATCATAGGCGTCCCCTACAGTGAGTGTGTCTAATCTTTGGAGCGGGTGACAACGGTGCGCCTTATCTCAGAGATAACAAAAAGAGAAAATTGCCTGCTTGTATATTAAAAAAAAAAGGAATTTAATCCCTCTAAAGTCTAAACAGACCCACGCAGCGCGTGGTTCGTAATATCAGAGATTCGTTTTCAGATCTTACAATCTATAGCAGATGATGGTCATCTGTTTCTTGGCCCACGTTTAAAAGGGGGTTTTAGTGACCAGGACAAGGACCAACCGCCTTTGCTTTTCTCAAGTTTCATTCTAACCATCCAATTTTCTATTTTAACAAGGATATAAATCAAACAGTCAGGAAGTGTCCGCCTAGCCAAAATAGCTTTTCTAATTTCAAATCTGTTTTTTTTTTTAAAATAAGTAGTGTGTCTAGCATGGCACCACCATTGATTCTCGGCTAACCTTTTGCCTTCTTGTCTCGCTGTGTTGGGTCTTGGCAGGAAATTGATATTCCCGTTGTCTATCGTATAACTTGGTGAGATGAAAATATCGGCCTGATCTGTTCCATATTTTGTCTTCATCAACTAGACCTTTTCTTCATCTTCATTCGGCAGTACTTAACTGTTGTTGTGGGCTCATCTAATCTGACTTCGACTATGTATCAATTATTTCTTAACATTAGCCACAGAACATTACAATTTGAATATAGTTGATAACAACATTCAGTTCTATAAAATGATACTTTATTAATCACTGGGAAATCCGTCCAGTCTTCCTAAAACGTCGCTATATTTAACTACTATTCAACTGCTATTCAAAACACAGCCTACTCCTAACATAACGCCATGTTGGTCTCCTTGTTCACCTAAGTGTACTACGTCATTAGTCTTGTCTGACTACGTCACAACTTTTACCGCCGCTAAAACTATATACAATATACTTAACTAACAAAACTAACCTACTCTCTAAACTAGTACATTACACTGTGCTGACCTTAAAATGCGTACATTAGTTACCAACACAAGACATTAGCTATTACAGTTATTCGGATAATCGCAACAGATTAAAATCTCCGACACACACTGAAACACAAGAGTTTTTAGAAATAGTTATCATGTACACGGTACGAAATGGGGATTACGAAAAAAAACGGCTTGATTTACGGCTAAACTATCGGGTGGTATTAGAATGGGTAATGTCATTCGTTTGGAACCACCGCAGAGTAGTTAAATCTAGTAGTTGTAAAGACATTGTCACTGCCCGCCAAGTCTCGCGCGAACAACGACTTTGCCAGGAAGTATTTTAGAAAGCTGACTTGACTGTGTTACATTTCAGTGACTGTTGTGCTTTTATTCAGTTCGGCTAAGTTACTAGAGTAGGAAACATTTTTTTTTTCATATCTGTCTGATTTTATATATATTATATAAATACTGCCTAATATTATTATACATTGCATTGGTTTTCAGTTTTCATGCAGCGTCATGTAGTGTCCTTCCTGTCATATAGTGTCCTTCATTTCCTGTAGTGTCCTGCATGTCCTGTAGTATCCTGCATGTCCAGTAGTGTCATGGATGTTCTGTAGTGTACTGCATGTTCTGTAGTAACATGTAGTGTCATATAATGCCCTTCATGTCGTGTCCTGTTTGTATGTCCGGTTAATGTCCTGCAAGTGCTGTAGTGTCCTGCTTGTGCTGAAATGTCCTTCATGTTCTAGTATCTTGTACGTCCTGTAGTGTCATGAGTGTCCTGCATGTAGTGTCCTACTTGTCCTATAGTGTCCTGCAGGCATTGTCCTACTTGTCCTGTAGTGTCCTGCATGCATTGTCCTACTTGTCCTGTAGTGTCCTGCATGTAGTGTCCTACTTGTCCTGCAGTGTCCTGCATGTAGTGGCCTACTTGTCCTGTAGTGTCCTGCATGTAGTGGCCTACTTGTTCTGTAGTGTCCTGCATGTACTGTCCTACTTGTGTCCTGCATGTCCTTCAGTGCCATGACGTATTTGTAAACGTGGGAATCTTACATTTTAGAAACCAAGTACAGAGAGAAAAAAGAAATTCTATTGACTTAATACGAAACAAGAGCTACCGAATAGGATATTCCAATTCACAAAATGTGGAACATATCACAGAACGTAAAGTTTAAGAGATGTTTATGCTTCCAGTAGCTAAACATTTTTTTAGTGGCGCGGCATGCTATATATAAATCTATACATAAATCTATATATAAATCTATATATAAATTGTTGAGCTGAGCTGATGGACTTTGAAGCATATAGGGGAGTTGAGAAACATGTAATAAATTATGAAACACGAACTAGAAACCACGGAACTCTTCTGTGTTATACGTTTTGTACAGCGGTTCTCAACCTTTTAAGCCCGGCGACCCCTTTTTACAATCCCCCACTCTGCCGCGACCCCCCTCCCCACACACACATACAGCAATAGAAGAATAGACAATAACAATCCATATTTTCAAATGGTCTTAGCCGACCCCTGGCAAATCGTCATTCGACCTCCAAGGGGTCGCGACCCACAGGTTGAGAACCCCTGGTTTAGTAAGTTATCTTACAAGCTACTTTCGGTATTTAGACCTTTGCGTTTAATTATTTCTCATCCATTTCTTCACTTAGTCATGCTGTAAACAGCCTCCGGAATTTAGACCTTTGCGTTTAAGTATTCCATTTTTATTACTTCACTATGTGATGAGTCTAGGTGAAACAGTCCCAATGGGTAATGAATAATATCTATAAACTTATTAAATACACTTGTTGTTATACAAAAGAAACAGAAAAGATTTGACATTTGAAACGAGCTCCATCTGCTTTGTGCTAGACAAGTTTAAGCTTGATTTTCTGACATCCGAAAATTGAAAATCTCTCACGAGATCAAAATGCTGTGTGGGAAGAAAAAAAAATCACATTGAAGTTAAAATCAATCGTTCACGAGGGCGTGTGTTCGTGGGTTTTATTGTTAGCTTTAGTTTTCTGAAGTTGATCGATGTGATCTAGAATGTAGGGCTATGTAGCAGTAACTAAATAGCGGAACACATTCCGTCATTCTTTTGTGCTTTATAAATGTGTTGCAATAGTGTGCAGAAGTTACACACGTGTATTAGTACTACACTATTACGTACTTCTTCCCTAGGGCTATTAGAGCATGGAATGGGTTGCCTGAGACAGCCTGAAAAACCAGTGACTTGGCAGAATTTAGGTCATTGGTTAATATGCTTGACTGAAGGCATGACGCGTGGTACGGAGTGGGGTATATGCTGCTTTGAAGTAACGTCTATATTATATATGAAGATTTTTTTCTCTGACTTCACGTAGGTAAAGTCTTATTTGCATATTTTTTTATCACGGAATTCAATGTGATGCTATGTCTTACTTAAAGTGAATATTTAAAGAAGTATTTTTACTTGTCTCAAGTCAATGTTAAATTAAAAAAAAAAAGAAATTTTTTTGTAAAAACTACATAAATGTTTTTCTTCTGTCTAACCCCCACATTCCAGGCTAAGGTCTCAGAAATATAAAAAGCTTTAAAAATCTGATTTTTTACTATCCCATGAATCGTGACAGAAATCTTGATTGTTAGCGCACTGAGAGTTAATCAAACTGTCTAGCTATTTGAGACTTACAAGGTGACGAGACAAGCATCTGATGTCCTATGGTAGTGGATGAATGATATTAAGCTAGGCACCCGAGACGAGGCGGTCACCGGGACTTTATACTTCCATATTATTAAGGCCTTTACCCCCTAAATCCAACAGTAATAGGCACCTGACATATGTTGTGGTCAAGTTGTGAATGAATAAATGTATTTCTTTAGATGTACACATAGATTGTGGTAACTTTGTATTGAAAGATAAATGTATTGCATGTACCAAACAGTCAGCAAAGAAACTATTCACTCCGCTTTATACAATACATCTATTCACTCCTTCATGGAGGGTGGGAGGTCGCTGATCTCAAAAATGGCTCTAACGATTTTCCTAGAAATTTAACAGTCGATGTTTATCTTATATATTACGGAACAAATAAGAAAGATAATTACGTCCTACGCATTTCGTGTCGATCTAGTCATGCATGTTAATCAATGTTTTAAACTCTGCCAAGTCGTTGGTTTTCCTGGCTGATTCAGGCAACCCATTCCATTCACTAATGGAAATAGGGAAGAAGGATCACTTGTATGAATATCGCTGAGAAAAGAGTTACTACATTGCTGGCCACACTTAGAAAAAACTCTAGTTGGACAGTTATAATTTTTCAGAGTAAAAATAAATAAATGTAAATTTAGGTCTAGATCAGTTTTGAAAGGACTATAGCGTTCTTGAGAAGGATTATCGCGTTCAGGAATTTCCAAATGTAAAGCTTTAATGATTCAAGAGTTTAATTTATAAATAATTTTGTGCGCAGTTACTTATAAGTCTAGATCTCAATGCTTATCATTGGAAGGGGCGGGGTAGAAGCATGTTTGTTTTCTAGCATTCAGTAATGTTTATGAAAACAACAATCGCTCAATAAGCTGCATAAAGGAGGTATTGTTGTTTTTTTAACAATTATTTTCAATGTTTATTTTGATAAATCAAAGAAAGTCAATTATAGATTTTAGTACATAATATGTTAGCATTTTTTTTATTAACAAAGTCACATATATGAAATTATAAACCTACTTGTAATTTGATAAGCATATTCAGTCAGTTTCAATTCTTTTTGCAGAGTTTGTAAAGATGGTAACTTGTGCTATCCATCATAGCGACTACTTTACCTATGATGATTTCATTCAAAAGAAATACTTTCCAAAATTACCAAAAGAAATAACTGAAGATGATTGCCAGAAACTTCATACATTTTTGAATTGCATGTCAGAGCTGACGGGAATAATTCTGTTGAAAAAGAAAGCAGTCGTTAAAAATGTGTGGCAATACGCCGGAACAGGTTTTATCGCAAAAATAGAACGTCAAAGGCATTGTCCTACAGAAAAGGTGCCAACAAATAGTCCGTATGCTATTGTGACCATTACGACTGCCTATCACACTTTTAATGATTACAGGGAGGAAACCCAAGAAAAATTTGAGGCTGTTAATGAAATTTGGAATAAGATGAAAACTTGTTTTGTACTAAATCACAATTATCAAGACACAAATGAAGACGACGATAGTGCCAATGATACACAACATCATGACTCTGACAACCACAGCGAAAATTCCCAAGAAGGTGACGCCGAAAAATCCAACAAAAGTTCAGAAGAAGATGACTCTGACAATGGCAGCAAAATTTCTCAAGAAGATGATTCTGACAAAGGCAGCAAAAGTTCTCAAGAAGATGATTCTGACAAAGGCAGCAAAAGTTCTCAAGAAGATGATTCTGACAAAGGCAGCAAAAGTTCTCAAGAAGATGATTCTGACAAAGGCAGCAAAAGTTCTCAAGAAGATGACGCTGACAAAGGCAGCAAAAGTTCTCAAGAAGATGATTCTGACAAAGGCAGCAAAAGTTCTCAAGAAGATGACGCTGACAAAGGCAGCACTTCTAGCGATGGAATTTCATTGGATCACATAGACTTCACAAACAAATTGATTGGCGACAGACTTATAGAGACAGACAAAGATCTAGAATTTGAAAATGACTGGTGTGCCTTTGAATGTGTAGTTGATGATCCTGAACTAATTGGAAAGCTAGAAAATCTTGTGAATGATTACCAAACGCTTATGGCTGAGCTGTACAAGAAATCTCAAGAACGAATGTATAAAGATGTCAATTTGGTTGTCATTTTCGGACATCCTCATCAATGGGCCAAACGAATGAGCGTCGGTAAAACACGTGACTTCGCATCGGCACCGAAAAGGAAGATCCTGAAAGAAGTGAGATCCAATCAAATCTGGTGTCGTTACAGCTATGATAACGCAACATGTAAAGGAAGCAGTGGTTCTCCAATCTTTATATGGGGGCAACCTATATCAGGACTAGGCTATCGGTTTGGTCACCCACACAACCATTCTGGAAATCAGCTAGATAAAGATGAAGGTGTTTATATTGGTAAAAGCACAATTGGAGTTGAACACATTGTTTAGTTTGACGTCCCAATGTCTCTGTAACAACTTTTACTTATCAATGTAAACTTCCATTGAATAAATCTGTTGTATTTTTAAAAGATTATATCCACTATGTCTGTCCACACCTATTCCCTGATCAAGCTGAAACTTTACAAAACCATTTATTCTACCTAACAAATTATATAGTCAATTAATTATTGGCAACTAATTAATTTGTTTGATATCGAAAAATAAAAATAAATTTTACATTATTGATAGCTATGAATATGGAGTTTTTCCTCTAAGATAAGTGTTTTTTCTTTAAAGTATTTGAATTACAGACATTTCTTTGTATCAGATTATTGTACATTATACATTGCGTAAACGGAAGGTCGCTAAAGGCAAAATAAATTAATAGATTTTATTTCCATTTCATTACAAGTCTGACAGATGTACATATAATACAATGATGTTTGAAAATTACCATATTAACTATGAAAGCAGACTATTTTTAATGCCTTTTTTTTTTATCGCGCTTAGGATTGGTGTCTGCTATATTGAACGACACCCCGAAATGACTATAGTTACATTAAAAGAAATTCATTACAATCCCTTGGCATAAATATGTTATACAGACTTGTTACAATATACGTTCTATAAAATAAAACCTTTCTTCCTATAACTTAGTAAAGCAATATATAAATAATAACAATACAATAATAATGGTGTTAATGTCGATTTGAACGAGGTCGGGCACGAGATTCGCCAACGGGAAGAAGAAAACACTCCACGGAACATCGGTCTAATTAGACGGGGACAACATTGAAAAGGCTGCTTCCTTAACATGGCTCATAGCAGATCATCTCTACATTAAAGCAGAAGGCTTTGTTACAGCAATACTGTACAAAGTAATTAGGACAAAAAATTCAAAGAATTCATATCCTGAGACTGATTGTTGTTGACAAACGCTGAAAATGTGGAAATGTGGGTGAGTCAATTGAAATATAATGGCAGGATGCTCAGCCTTATCAGAATCTGCTTACTTAGGTCGCCATAATCAAGTTGCAAAGTTTGAAACATAATTTGACCAGTAAGGATATTCCTTATTATTACACATACTCGATACAAGAGGTTCTCGAGTCTGCTGTACTGGCATGGGCTTTTCTTGACCATACAAGACGGTGGATTTTAATCGCCCTTATTTGCTATTCATTGATTAAAAAAGAAAGAACAAATCAGCTAAACATTAATTGACCTCGCCGTACCACTGTCTTATAATCTAGGAAAAACTGAAATGGAAAAAAAAACAACAAAGAAAATATGAGAACCTTAGGCTTGGAGATTAAATGTTTATGGAAGTCATCCACCAAAACAATATACTCCATTGTTATATCAACCGAGGGGAAAATTACAACTGACCTCATAGATACCTTAAAGTCCTTTACATTCCTAGGAAGATTCTCGTTACCTGTCAGAGGGCGGTACTACTGCAGACCTGCCACAACATTTACACATTCCACAGTGGACACTGATAAATGGACTACGATGAATTTTGTTTCTCTTTAACGAAACTTGACCCTGGCAGTGCCAGAGAATGTAATTCGTTCGTTTCTAACATAATAATGCAATACTATATTCGAAATTTAAAGTTGAAATGTAACAAAATATGAATCAACAAACAAAAATACTATATTAGTCAATTACTAGTAATTAATTATTTTGTTTGATATCGTATAAGGGAAATAACGTGATAGATTTAGTTATAAAGGCGAAGTTCTTCCCCTTTACATAAGCATTTTTTTAAAAAGAATCTTCTATCTCTCTATCTCTCTCTCTCTCTCTCTCCGAGAGATCACTCTTTTATTTCTGCAAGACGGACTAGAGTTACTCCACATAACTTTAGCGGGGCAGGGGGGGGGGAGAGGGGAGCATGTAAATACCCTGAACTATAACTCAAGTGCGCACAAATATCTTATAATGGTTCTATGGTTTTTCAATTTATGTTCCATATTCTGATACGTAGAATATCCTATTCGGTAGTTCTTCTTTCATTTAAGTCAACCGAATATTCTTTCAGTACTCGACTTCTAAGTAATATTCCCTAGCAGGCACTGTAGGACATGCAGGACACTACAAGACATGAAGAACACTACAGTACATAAGGACACTACATGATAAACAGGAGCATGCAAGAAAATGCAGCACATGCAGGACACTATAGGACATGAACTATGCTATACGACACTGTAACAACGGCCTTGTGTCACTAAAATGTAACACAATGAAGACACCTTTTTAAAATGCTACCGTTTGATTGTCAAAGAGCTGAGCCGAAGGCTCTTCGAGCTCTAGGTTTGAAAAAAAACAACTTGTTTGAGCAGCAGAAAAAAAAAAACCTGTTTGAACAACCGTTCTGTCTGGAAGAGATCCGAGTCAATGCCTATGTAAAGCATTGCTATTTCCGATATATCCGGCACTCCGGGCGCATGGGCTAGAATGCATGGCCGAAGGCCGAGTACACCGGGAACCTCCGCCATTTTCCTATGTTGTACCAAGCTAACAGTAAAGGACTCGCCATTAGTGTTACGCTCCCTTGAGGTACGGCGTATGGATTATCGACAGGGTTGTGGGAGCTCTCTTTCAACTCCGCTCCGTGCAATGGGACCACTCTCGCGTTCCCTTGGACACTCCCACGGGAGTTTTGTTTTGCTATTCATTTAGCACTAACCACTTCCTCTAATGGTCGTTTCCACCCGAGTGCCACGTTGAGGTAGAGCAATCGTTCACATTTAATGTTCGCTCGAGACTTGGTGGGCAGTGACAATATCGTTACAGCAAAATAGATTTAACTACTCTGCCGCGGTGACAAACGAGTGATATCACCCGCTCTACGACCAAACTTTAGTTTAGCAGTATATCAAATCCTTTTATCGTATTTCTAATTTAGTGACATATACGTGATCTATCATTCTTTGTAACTTTTTAATTTTATTGTCTCTCGGAGATTTATTATATAGCGATTATCCGGATAACTATAAATAGTATTTACTGCTGAAGGGGTACAGACAGGGCCGTTCTTAGGGCACTGCAACCTATGCGGCCGCAGTGGGCCCCGCACTTTCATAGGCCCCGCGCTAAATCTAGCTGTAAATTATTAAAAAAAAACGGCATTGTCAGCTTTCATTTAATAAAAATAATAGAGCGAATTTTGACCAAAACAGTGAATTCCAATACATAATATACTGTAATAGTCAATGGCATTTAAATATAGATCTAAATCTAGAGCGATATTTTGCTAGTCGATAGTAAATCTAATAAATGTTTATCGGCTTATTTAGGAATTCTACCTTTTATTGTAGTTGGCTCGTCAAGTTAATTTAATCGTAATTTTGCACTAATTAAAGTACGAATAAAATGCAAAGACGAATTTATTTTCTAACGAAAAATCTTAAGTTTCTCTTATTATCCTTATCCCTACCCAGACTAGGCCCCTCACAATCCGTTTCGCATAGGGCCCCGCAATCAGTAGGACCGGCCCTGGGTACAGACTAAAGAATGTGTTGGCAATAGCTTCCAATACTGAGATCTTTAGATCAAACTTTTGTATTTGTTTTTAAATGTAATGAAGATTTAAATTAAATTTAATGCTAAGTATTTAGATAAAAATGTGGTATTACCCTTTTGGTTTATTTTGGGACTAGATGGTACAGTATAAATAAAATAGATAAAAAACAAACAAGGACAAGGTATAATGTCATTGAAGAATATTTTTATTATAAAGGTTAGTTCAGAACTATATGGCGTGGGTATTCATATAAGTAAAATAAAAGTGATATAAAATATTCATTCCATCTATCACTCTCAACATAACAATACATATATAAATAGCTTAATAAGATAATAACAAAATATGGCAATCAGGCAGCCACAAAGTGGCGTTGAAATAACAGGCTCTATTACTCATGGCAATCGGGCAGCCACAAAGTGGCGTTGAAATAACAGGCTCTATTCCTCATCTTCTAAAACGAGGCAGACGTATGCCTAAGCTAATCATTCCTTTTAAGTTGTGGAAAGGACTTTTTTCAACCTAAGAAAGACAAATTTATATTGACGTCAACATATTAGTATAGAAAATTGTTGGACTTAAATGTATGTCCAATATACTTTTTAATAAACGTATGGGTCTTTATTCTGTCAGGTTTTTATTCTGTCAGGTTTTTATTCTGTCAGGTTTTTATTCTATCATGTCTTTATTCTGTCATGTCTTTATTGTGTCATGTCTTTATTGTGTCATGTCTTTATTCTGTCATGTCTTTATTCTGTCATGTCTTTATTCTGTCAGGTCTTTATTCTGTCGTGTCTTTATTCTGTCGTGTTTTTATTCTGTCATGTTTTTATTCTGTCAGGTCTTTATTCTGTCAGGTCTTTATTCTGTCATGTCTTTATTCTGTCATGTCTTTATTCTGTCATGTCTTTATTCTGTCATGTCTTTATTCTGTCATGTCTTTATTCTGTCATGTCTTTATTCTGTCATGTCTTTATTCTGTCAGGTGTTTATTCTGTCATGTCTTTATTCTGTCAGGTCTTTATTCTGCCATGTCTTTATTCTGTCATGTCTTTATTCTGTCAGGTCTTTATTCTGTCAGGTGTTTATTCTGTCGAGTCTTCATTCTGTCAGGTTTTCATTCTGTCATGTCCCTGAGCCCCGCCCCCTGCAGGAGACAGAAAATGGCAATCCTAAATATCTATGAACGAGATATCTAATATGCGTTGTGAGTTTTAGAGCCAGATAGCATCTCCATATTATGTGGTGGACAACATCATATATTAGGGAGAACAGCACCATATATTGCGGAGGACAACACTATATCTTAGGGTAGAAAACACCATATCCAAGAGAGGATAACGCCATACCTTAGGGAGACAACACCATATCCTAGGGAGAACAACGCCATATCTTAGGGAGACAACACCATGTCCTAGGGAGGACAACGCCATATCTTAGGGAGACAACACCATATCCTAGGGAGGACAACGCCATATCTTAGAGAGGACAACACCATATCTTAGGGAGGACAACACCATATCTTAGGTGGACATCACCATATCCCCTTATGTTGAAGGTCAACTCTATATCTTAGAGAGGACGCCACCATATATCATGGGACTTTCAACACCCTATCCTAGGCCGAGTAACTCCATAACATGGAGAGGACTGTACTCCACAGACCATTCAGTGACTCGGAGATAATGATTGTGCTCAAGAAGCCATTTCCCCAAAATAAAAACGAATCATTGTGCACTCAAATTACTTACAGTAGTGATTTCTAACAACCTTTTGATTGACATATGCAGTTTTGATCCAACTAGATGGATATTGACCCCATTGTAGTTCAACTCCCGGAGACGAGTCCTGGGCTGTTCAATGCAGGCCCAGAGTGTACCGCAGGCCAAAATCCTCTTAAAACAAAGATCATACGGTACATTGAGGGAAACTGTCTCAATTTTCAAACACCTTCGAACGAAACAAAAAAAAATATGTCCATGGTTGTAGCAGGTAGAAGCGATTATCAGTTAGTAAAACAACAGAATAACAATTTCAGCATTACTATGAAAAATATTAATTCATTGACAATTACAGGTTTAATGATAATAATAAAGAAAATGTCTTCGATTCGTAAGATTAAGAATGAGTGCAGTGTTTCACATGACTACGCAAGCCTAGTTGCACATTTCAGGTTAATTGATAACATTTTAACCATATTGTTGTCATTGTCAAAGTAAGTTAAAGTTTCCTTTTCAGACCTTGCCTATCTGTTTCTGTGGCCCACTGATAACGAGGGTACTGATAACGAGGGTACTGATAACGAGGCTGCTGATAACGAGGGTACTGATAACGAGGGTACTGATAACGAGGCTGCTGATAACGAGGGTACTGATAACGAGGCTGCTGATAACGAGGGTACTGATAACGAGGGTACTGATAACGAGGGTACTGATAACGAGGCTGCTGATAACGAGGGTACTGATAACGAGGCTGCTGATAACGACTGATAACGAGGGTACTGATAACGAGGGTACTGATAACGAGGGTACTGATAACGAGGCTGCTGATAACGAGGGTACTGATAACGAGGCTGCTGATAACGACTGATAACGAGGGTACTGATAACGAGGCTGCTGATAACGAGGGTACTGATAACGAGGGTACTGATAACGAGGCTGCTGATAACGAGGGTACTGATAACGAGGCTGCTGATAACGACTGATAACGAGGATACTGATAACGAGGGTACTGATAACGAGGGTACTGATAACGAGGGTACTGATAACGAGGGTACTGATAACGAGGGTACTGATAACGAGGCTGCTGATAACGAGGGTACTGATAACGAGGGTACTGATAACGAGGGTACTGATAACGAGGGTACTGATAACGAGGGTACTGATAACGAGGCTGCTGATAACGACTGATAACGAGGGTACTGATAACGAGGCTGCTAATAACGACTGATAACGAGGGTACTGATAACGAGGGTGTCGTATGGCCAGTACAACTACCAACCGTCTATACTTTTCCCCAACTTAAATCAGTTAGCCATGTAAACTGTGTAGAATCAGAGGCGCACTAAATTATTCGAAATGAAAAATCCCAGACTTAACCAGGTTACGAACTCGAGCCACACCGCCTCCGTCATTGTCGAAAGTAGTGATTAAAAAAAACACCCGCACTAGCTATCAATGGCACGCGTCTCAAATACACTTTAAAAACCAGTCTATATTCTGGCCTTCACGTGTAAGGTCCGGCGGAACAGATATGACAAAGGCGTAAAACTGGGGCCTAAACCAGTAAGCTTTGGGTAGGAGAGGATGTTAGTCTCTGAATTGAAACCTCTGCTGCCTACCCAAACAAGGGAAAGGCTTCATAAGTCAACCATGAAGAAAAATCAACAGCCGGCGACGCTTTGGTAGCCTGCAGCTCAAGTGATTCAACCTGGTAGAGCCTGCAGCTCAAGTGATTCAACCTGGTAGAGCCTGCAGCTCAAGTGATTCAACCTGGTAGAGCCTGCAGCACAAGTGATTCAACCTGGTAGAGCCTGCAGCTCAAGTGATTCAACCTGGTAGAGCCTGCAGCACAAGTGATTCAACCTGGTAGAGCCTGCAGCACAGGTGATTCAACCTGGTAGAGCCTGCAGCACAAGTGATTCAACCTGGTAGAGCCTGCAGCACAAGTGATTCAACCTGGTAGTGCCTGCAGCACAAGTGATTCAACCTGGTAGAGCCTGCAGCTCAAGTGATTCAACCTGGTAGAGCCTGCAGCTCAAGTGATTCAACCTGGTAGAGCCTGCAGCTCAAGTGATTCAACCTGGTAGAGCCTGCAGCTCAAGTGATTCAACCTGGTAGAGCCTGCAGCACAAGTGATTCAACCTGGTAGAGCCTGCAGCTCAAGTGATTCAACCTGGTAGAGCCTGCAGCACAAGTGATTCAACCTGGTAGAGCCTGCAGCACAAGTGATTCAACCTGGTAGTGCCTGCAGCACAAGTGATTCAACCTGTTAGTGCCTGCAGCACAAGTGATTCAACCTGTTAGTGCCTGCAGCTCAAGTGATTCAACCTGGTAGTGCCTGCAGCACAAGTGATTCAACCTGTTAGTGCCTGCAGCTCAAGTGATTCAACCTGTTAGTGCCTGCAGCACAAGTGATTCAACCTGTTAGTGCCTGCAGCACAAGTGATTCAACCTGGTAGTGCCTGCAGCTCAAGTGATTCAACCTGTTAGTGCCTGCAGCTCAAGTGATTCAACCTGTTAGTGCCTGCAGCACAAGTGATTCAACCTGTTAGTGCCTGCAGCACAAGTGATTCAACCTGGTAGTGCCTGCAGCTCAAGTGATTCAACCTGTTAGTGCCTGCAGCACAAGTGATTCAACCTTTTAGTGCCTGCAGCACAAGTGATTCAACCTGTTAGTGCCTGCAGCACAAGTGATTCAACCTGGTAGAGCCTGCAGCACAAGTGATTCAACCTGGTAGAGCCTGCAGCACAAGTGATTCAACCTGTTAGTGCCTGCAGCACAACTGATTCAACCTGTTAGTGCCTGCAGCACAAGTGATTCAACCTGGTAGAGCCTGCAGCACAAGTGATTCAACCTGTTAGTGCCTGCAGCACAAGTGATTCAACCTGTTAGTGCCTGCAGCACAAGTGATTCAACCTGTTAGTGCCTGCAGCACAAGTGATTCAACCTGTTAGTGCCTGCAGCACAAGTGATTCAACCTGGTAGTGCCTGCAGCACAAGTGATTCAACCTGGTAGTGCCTGCAGCTCAGCTCAAATGATTCAACCTGGTAGAGCCTGCAGCTCAAGTGATTCAACCTGGTAGAGCCTGCAGCACAAGTGATTCAACCTGGTAGTGCCTGAAGCACAAGTGATTCAACCTGGTAGAGCCTGCAGCTCAAGTGATTCAACCTGGTAGAGCCTGCAGCACAAGTGATTCAACCTGGTAGTGCCTGAAGCACAAGTGATTCAACCTGGTAGAGCCTGCAGCTCAAGTGATTCAACCTGTTAGAGCCTGCAGCACAAGTGATTCAACCTGGTAGAGCCTGCAGCACAAGTGATTCATCCTGGTAGAGCCTGCAGCACAAGTGATTCAACCTGGTAGAGCCTGCAGCACAAGTGATTCAATCTGCTAGAGCCTGTTAGGCTGCTGATCCCAAACTGAATCGTCCTGATGTTCGTTCGTACACATCAGCTTTCGCGAAAAGGGGAGAACTGCTGTGTGGGCAACATCTTTCCGACCATAGCTAATGCCCACATGTTTAACCTTCGCAAGGCAACCAATTCCTCTTTTTATTCTATTTGGCGGAAAAACATTATCGACTGACCTCTTGACAATCTCCAAAAACACCAATCTGAGCTCAAAGAAGCAAAACTCCACAGTTACAGTGATGTGACGTATTGTGTTCTAATGACGAAAAAGAAAGTTACCTATAAGATCTAGAATACCTTTAAATATAATAATCTTGTTTGAAAATAAACTAAATCTTATATTATCTGTTGCTACCTCGCCCCTAGACTTATCGAGGGCAATGCCACATCATCAAAATTATTATTTCCTATCTTTCAACTTTAATTAGCAGTTCTTACTGGAGTATCCCTATATTGTTAACATAACTTGTCTATACAAATACGATTGTTGTTAACTTAGTTTGATACTGAACATATTCCTGGGCAGGGCAATTTAAATTTTCGATACTCCTGTCATCGCAAAAAGCCGTCCAGTCCTAAGTTTAGTGGCTTCATTTTTGCTACGTGGGAGGAGTTTAGAGGGGTCGAAGAACTTTTCGGGCCGGATTTAGAACACGGGCCTTAGTTTGGGCATTACTTCTTAAGACTCATCATGCTTTAATTATGAGTGTGGTACAATTACGGATTCAAGTCCAGAGCTTGATTCCGTTACGGAGCAAAGCCAAGAGCCATAGCCGTTCCACCGCTGATGGAGCTATTAAGAAACGGAAAAGGACACCCTCTTCATGATTAACTTAGAACAGGGCGTAATAAAAATGCTAAAGGGGGAGTAGCCTATACATTTAAAACCTATAGATCAATTTCTACTTTAGGATGAAATATTAAAGCAAACAAAATATTCCTTTTTTTTTGGTAATTAAAAAAAGAAAAGAAAAAAAAAAGGCGTAGCTTTTCTATAGGGGAAGAACTCCGCCCTAAAAACTATATCTACCAATTAAAAAAAATATACAAGTTATTCTCCTTACTCTGTCTCTAGCACAATAACTAATTATCAACAATTAATTGACTAATTAAGCAGTTTTGTTAATTGATTCATGTTTTCATAGGTACAATAAATAATTTGTTAAAGTACCGGTCTCAACTTGATCGGAGATTACGTGAGGGAGAGATAGTCCTGTGGTTACTTCTTTCTATTTGTTATGGATTCACGTCTTATCTGTGTCAATAAATAATTATGCAAACTTTCAGCTTGATCCGAGAATGGGTGCGGGAGAAATAAGGTGTACACACCTTTTATATATATATATATATATATATATATATATATATATATATATATATATATATATATATACATATAAAGACAAAGTGAGTTAGTAAAAATTGATTAGTATCAGGGGAGCAAACCTACGACTTGAGTGTTGTTAAAAAACAAAAAAAAAGTCCCCCCCACTTTTTACCCCTTCCGGTCTATAGGCATACGATGTCAATGTCTTCTGTTTCTTTGGCTAACGGTTAACTAGCAGGGTGTCACGTGGCCAGCATAGCGACCAGCCGTCTTTACTTTCAGCTACCCCTTAGAGTTGAGTGGACTCAGGCGCTCTTTAAGAATCGCCGATATTCCCAGTCTTCATCGAGATTCGAAACCCAGGACTCCAGATTCGGAGCTCAAGCGCTTAAACACTCAGCCACCTGTCACGTCAGTTTTAGAACCCCTGTAATATTTTGTGACTAGTAATCACTGAACCATTCCGTACACGATTCGCACGAGATTTTGTTTTTTGGTCGGAAGCTGACCACGAGGTGGACAAGTCAGTTGATTTTTAGACTCTCGTAAGGAGAGGAGTGTTTTGGATATTAATGTACAAGTAGAGTGTCATTGAATTGATTTGTATTCAGGACTAATTTTCTTGGATGTATTTTGTGATGGCTGAAGTCGCCAATATATTATGATTCATTATTTTATGTAATAAAAATCATGTCTGCTACAAGTGAGTCTAGTTAATAATTATAAATATTGTGGTCAAAGAGTTCAGCATGTTAATGTTCTCACGCACTAGCAAATCTAGTGCGCGAGTGGAAGTAATTAATCAGCAAAGAACATTGTAGAGGTATCTACAACACAGAGACATTCGCGTCATCACGCCTATAACTAAACCAGGCTGTGACATATCGTGGCCGGTATGTCTTAAATGACAGAACGAACCTACACTCTTTAACAAGTAAATCGTCGATCGTCTACATATAATCTGGCGTAGAAGTACAAAGGACTATTTTTCCAGTATGGCGGCAAAAACAATTGAACGGAACTTGGAAGCCTAACAAACGTTTCTGCAACAACAAGAAATTAACTCAGGTGACCTGGCTCCAGCAGGATCTCAAATCGATTCCTAGATCTAATTACGTTACCATAGATCTAAAATATAACCAACTAGACTCATAATACAATATCAAGTTGAAGGTAACTTAGCTAGAAACTTCACCTTACAGACTCATTTTGAACCAAGATTTGATGCAGAATGCAGCAGATTGATGATAAACACTAGGCTCATGCATCTTAACTTTTAGAAATCTACTACTTCAACATCATCATACACATAATAGTCCATTTAATTAATGTGTATGACACTGAATACAGTTATGCCTGATGAGCCGCAATCTGGGTGAAAATTACTGAAGAAAATCCGAAGCAACCTGTGTGTACTAATCAAGTCCGACGTCATTCAAGTCGACTATTCATCGTGGTGTACGTCATTTGAGACTCACCTAATTATTTGTTCACTGTTCCAGTAACAAATAGTGGTACACTTGCGCACGTGATACCATCATATCGTCTTAACTGACTCCTATCAACATCTTCTGTGAAGAACTCTTCCTAGCTTATACTGCTATTTGAGTCAGTCATTCACTGTTGGATTATCTTCTAGAAGCTCAAGCACTTTGGAGTATATATATATATATACTATTTGTCATTCTAGTCATTGTTGCCCATATGATTTGTACTAAGCCTTTATTGGATTACTAGTTACCAGTGTAATTAATTCTGTTTGGATTATTGAGCTCACTATTGGATATATTACCTTACTTATTTCAATGATTTATTCGATGATTGGAGTATCACTGGACAATGGATCTACACTAAGAGGATTGAACTTATCTACATCAGACTACACTAGAAAGCCCCTGTAAGTTTGAATAATAATTGTATGTACTGGTTATACATTGACATAATTTAAAAGTATCCAATAAATTGATGTTGACTATTGAAGATAGTCACTAGTGAGTAACCATTTACATTTTTTATTTTTCTAAGTATTTGTAAGGGTGGCTGGAGAGGGACTATTTTATGATCTATCATAATAATAGGATCTATAGGGAATATCCTATCTGTTCTTTTACCTTCAATAAGACCCAACGCGTTTGAGGTCATCCTTGTTGGTAGGGAGGTACTAGATCATATTGGGAAATATTTATTAGCTGTTTTAGTCTTGTTTGTGTATTTTGTCAGAGTATTCTGTTTGTATTTATATTGTTGTTTGTGTAAATCTTTGTATCTACATATCTGTAATTCTCCTGTCCTATTTCTTCTTTTTATTGATTTCTTTTTATAGCAGACTGTGTCGTCATTCATATTGTTTCTGTGTTATTTTTTTTTTTATACATTGTACATATATTTTTACTACTTATTAATTTAAATTTTTTTTCTATTATAACTGGCATAAACAATAGCCATACATACTTCATATTGAAACATACTTGAACTTTTGCATTTGTGAAAAGTATTCATTTAATACATATAATTATTTGAATATATAACTTTTAGGAAAGTTCATTGATCTTATATTTATTTTGTAAAAATATAGTGCATCATAACACACTCATTCTCCCAGTGTAATATTTGTAACATATAATATAATACTTGTAACATATTTTTTTTGTGCAACTGTATATTTTGATTTACTTCTTTAACTACTACATTGATACATTAACATTAACCATGGCATCATATGATAAGATTCTAGAACTTGTGAAAGTAATGGAACTAGAAGGTGATAAAAAGAGACAATTTATAGAAAAAGAATTAGAAAAGGCTGAAAAGGAAAAAGATAGAATAGATATTAAGGAAAAAGACATTAGAGATAGGGAAGAAAGAGCTGCTGAAAGAGCTCATCAAAAAGAACTAAAAGAACTAGAGACTAAGCAAAAAGAATTAGAGGCAAAACAAAAAGAAAGTCAAGACAAAGTAGAGTTAGCTAAATTAGAAGCAGCCAAAATTAATCCCAACATTAGTACCCAGCAAACTACTAACAAACCATTCATTTCCAAATTTCATAAATTTAATATTAAGGAGGAAACATTAGAAAATTACCTAGTTCAGTTTGAACATATTTCATCCACCTATAATTTAAACAATGAGGATATGGCAAAACATCTGCTGGCTAATTTATCTGGAGAACCCCTAAACATAATAAGCACACTCACAACTGAACAAAAAAAAGACTACCTTGCTGTTAAAACTAGACTTTTGGAACATTTTGGAAAAAGTGAAGACTATTATAGAAAACTCTTTAAAAAAATTAAACTAAATAAAGATGGAGACTTCAATAGAATTATATTTGACATGAAAGCAAATATGCTTAAGTGGTTAGAACTAGCTAAATGTGACATTAAAGATCCAATTCAAATTTTAGACATGATCCTAATTGACAATGTACTATCCAATGTAACAGATTTAGTGTTTACTTTTCTTAAAGAAAAGAAAGTAAAAACAGAAACTGATCTCATTACTAATTTAAACCTTTTTAAAGATAGCCATCCTGGTCATACCATGGATAAAAGAGACCTACATCAATTAGCCGCAACAGTCAGTACATCAAACAGTAATACTAATGATAGATTTAAATTTTCTAACTCAAAAACTTGCTTTAATTGTGGCAAGAAAGGCCATGTTAAAAGCCAATGCAGACAAACTAATACTAGTAACTTTAGATATAGAAGTTACACTAATTACAACAACCCTAGCAACTACAATCAAAATAATTACAACAATCCTAGTAACAATAACAACCAATATACAAACTACAGATCAAACCAGAGTGCAAGCCCTAGAGAAAGAAGCCTTAGAAATAACAACTTCTATTACAATAATTATAATACTAACAGACAATCAAGGAGGGACACATACAACCATCAGTCTAATTACAATACTAACTATCAAAACAGAAACAGAAATAGAGGCAATAACAATAACAACAATGTTCAAAGAGAAGAGAATGTTGCTTACTTACAAGCAGACATGTCTAAAGTAAATGTATTTCCATCCTATGTAAATTCAGTAGAGATTAAAGCAATGTGAGATTCTGGTGCAACAACATTAATAGTAAGATCTAATCTAGTCAAACCAGAACAATATTTAAAAGAAACTGTTAAGGTGATCTATGCCAATGTACAAAAATTTGACATATGTAAAACTGCCAAGGTCTGGATTGAATCTCCCTGGATTACAGGCGAGATAAAAGTAGTTGTAATGGATACCCCTGCCCAAGACCTCAAAATAGGGAACTCACATGGTGTTAAAGATTTAACAATAAATCAACTAGATTCATGGATAAAAAATAGACAAAAAAATTGGTATCTACATCAACATAAAATAGCAGCTGTACAAACTAGATCACACACAAAAATAGTGCCAGAGATTGAATTGCCAAATATTCTATTTAATGAGTTAGGAACCACCAGACAAGAACTTATCAAAATGCAAAACAGTGACCCTATAGTACAAGATTTGTTAAGCAAAGACTATAACAAAATAAATTTAAACAACCATCATATCTTAGTCAACAACCTAGCCATAAGATGTAATAAAAGCAAAGATAACACAAGAATTCAAATAATAATTCCACAAAGCCTAACACCCAAAATACTTAAAATGGCCCATGATGATCCAACAGCAGGCCACTTTGGCAAAAAGAAAACATATGCCAAAATTTCAGAAAAATTCTTTTGGCCCAAGATGAAGACTCAAATAAAAAACTATATAGATTCTTGTCCAGAATGTACTAAACAAAAAGTCATACTTAAGGCACCTCTACAAAAGTCAGATAAAGCCCATTGCTTCTGGGATAAAATAGCCATTGATATTATGGGCCCATTAAATACAAGTACCAAGGGAAATAAATATATATTGGGAATCATAGATATAGCAACCAGATGGGCAGAAGCTTTTCCTCTTAGAGATATTAAGGCAGAAGATATATGCACCTCACTAAGAACAATATTCCTAAAGTTTGGATTCCCAAATAAAATTCTATCAGATAATGCATCCAATTTTAAATCAAATTTAAATAAAGCCTTCGCAGAAATGACCAACATCAAACTAGTACACAGTACAATTTATTCGCCACAATCTAACGGTGTAATTGAAAGATGGAACAAGACAATCAAAGAAATAATTTATAAATTAGAAACAGAAGCAATGAATACTTGGGATCAGACTTTAAACTATGCTATTTTTGCTTACAACACTACTACTCATGAAACAACAAAATTCAGTCCATATGAATTAGTTTTTGATAGGAAACCTAAAGGTCCACTAGAACTATGGGCTGATAATATGTTAGACCTAGAGAACTATGAAGAATTCCATCCATGGATAACACAAACAAAACAAAATTTAAGGCAGGGAATAAAGTTAGCTGATATAAACATAGAGACATAAAAAACAAGAACAGAAAATTAAGAACATTAAACATAGGAGACCAAGTATATGTCAAGATAGAAAATAAGTACAGTAAAAATAAAAATGAAGGTCCATATAAGATAGTAGGCAAAATAAACAACAAAGTGTACAAAGTAGACAAAAATGGAAAAGAATGTAAACTAAGCATAGACAAACTAGTAAAATTTCCTAAAAGAAAATTTGAAGAGATAGAAGTAATTGATAGGGAAACAGATTCAATAGGAACTATACAAGAATATGCTGCAAACACTATAACTATTCATACTAACACCCAAGACTCATGTAATGATAGGACCAATATAGATAACTTGATAGAGAAATACAATGATGTCATTACATTGAAACTAGGCTGCACTGATCTAATTCAGCATTCAATACACTTAAATAAGACATTACCATCTAAAACAAAGGCATATAACATCCCAAAGTCCTATGAGGAATTAGTAAAGGTAGAACTGAAGAAATTACTAAGTGAAAACAAGATAGAAAAATCAGAAGTATGCTCTTATGCATCACCTATGGTAATTGTTAAGAAAAAAGATAATAATGTAAGAATCTGTTGTGACTATAAAAACTAAACAATTGTACTATTATAGATCCTGAACCTTTACCTGATACAGACACTATAATTAATATGCTAAGTAGAGCCTCACTGTTTACCACCATGGATCTAAATAGAGGATTCTGGCAAATAAAAATGGAAGAAATGTCTAAACAATATACAGCTTTCAAATGTATTTTACCTGGGTTTGAAGGGATATATGTATGGAATGTCATGCCATTTGGGTTAGTTAACAGCACAGCCACTTTCCAAAAATGTATTAGTAAACTATTATCAGGAATAGACAATGTAATTTCATATGTGGATGACATTTGTGTTTTCACTAAGTCAGAAAAAGAACATCTAAACACACTTGAACAAATATTTGCTCGTCTAAAACAACATAAGATGACAATTGCTCCCAATAAATTAAATCTTGTAAAGGATGAAATTCAATTTTTAGGCTACAACATTACTAATAGCAGAATAACTCTACCAAAGCAAACATAAGTAAAATAAAAAATATTAAGGAACCTAAAACAAAAAAGGATGTAAGAGCACTATTAGGCTTGTGTAACTTTTATAGAAAATGTATACCTCACTATGCCCAACTAATTCAGCCCTTAGTAGAGTTTACTAAGAAGAAACATTCAAATATAATAAACTTAGATGATAGCAGCAGAGAAGCACTAACCAAACTAAAGGATAAGTTTAATGAGAAACTAGAATTAGGAAGTATTGATCCTATTTCACAACTCCTACTGTACACTGATGCATCTAATAATGGTATAGGAGCATGCCTACTGCAACAGAAAGAGTCGTATCTAAAACCTATAGTTCATATAAGTAGAACATTATCTAAAGCAGAAAGAAAATATTCAATAATAGAAAAAGAACTATTAGCTATAGTATGGAGCATAGTCAAACTGAAACACTATTTATTAGGAAGATTTTTTACAATTAAATGTGACCATAAACCATTGTTAGCACTTAAAAGAAAAGAACCAAAGAATAACAGAATAAATAGATGGTCATTAATTTTATCTGATTACAAGTTTGACCTACAAAGTATACCTGGTCATGAAAATGTATTAGCTGATTTTTTGTCAAGACAGGTAGATCATGAAACAGATACCAATGAGGACAATGATATTGTACATATCAGTCAAAATATTTTAACTGAATAACTTCATAATACAATTAGAAACGACTTGACATTTTTCAATCAGGTCAAGCTGACATTTTTTTCTAGTTATCATGTAACTAGGTCATGACATATTTTTGTTACACTTGTATCATTTTATTGAGTCATGATGACATTTTTCCTTTCATTGATGCTATTGTACTATCATTTTTTATTAACTGTGCATTGTTTGTTTATCGCAATTTGAGAATAACATAGTATTAGTAAACATACACAGTAATGTAAACAAGTCTATTGTAAACTGTTGACCTAAAAAAATTTTTTGGAAACTCACAAATGTAAATATTGTTGATTTTTTTCCAAGTGGTACACATTTGAATGTTATCATTTTTATGCTATTCTACTTTAAATACCACATATGTGTGCTAACAATAGCAATTATAGACAATGTCACGGTAACCTTATATAATGGTGACAGAACTTAAAGTAATACTGAACACAAATATACTTGTATAGATGTATGTAAAATTTTTTTTTGAACTTTAATAAATTCACTTAGTGTGTCAAATGATACACATTGGTTGTGTTATATCATAGAAATAATTTGATGTAAAATGACTTTAAAATTTTATTTTTTCTTCTCTTATAATTGAGATGTCAATGTATATTAACAGGAGGAGCACATAGCAATTAAACATGCTCATGCAAAACATTTAAATATAATGTAACTTTACTTCAGGAGAATAAAGTCTTAACTTGTATTGATATTTTTTTTCAATAACATACTTGTACAGTAGATGTAATCATAATAATGTATATTTTTCTAAGCAAACATTTTGAAAGTTGAACAATGCATTTGTTAATTAGTATATGGAACCATTCATAGTTAGAATGAATGATATAACATTAATATTTATGTATAATTGAGCAAGCAGTATTGAGATGATTAATTAGATCAGCTTCACATGATAGATTAAGCTAATAGACATATATGTATATATAGAACAATAATATCATATGTACTTTTGTAAAAGATTTTTTTCAAAAATCTTTTCTAGGGGAAGGGGCGTATGTCACGTCAGTTTTAGAACCCCTGTAATATTTTGTGACTAGTAATC
>JAZGLO010003732.1:0-73717 GCA_036873155.1 Biomphalaria sudanica
TGTTCATTGTTTTTGTCTTAATTTTTCAATTAATAAAAAAAAATATATCCCAAGTCGGAGAATCGAACCTCCATCCATCGACTCTAAACTCCGATGGTGAACGACTGAGCTAACAAGCAGATACACATATATGGTAGATAAGGATTTATAATAATTACTTTTAATTAAAGTTTCTGTGAAAAAAACAACCTTTAAATGTTATACGCATTATTTTGCAAATATTGTTTCAAAATGTTGAACTTTATAAAAATGGCAATACTTTATATTGTTTAAAACTCTCTTAATTTAAAAAATATGTTTAATGCTTAAATTATAGTTGACCCTTAAAAATCTAAATATAGTAGTGCTCATATAAGTTAAAAATAGATGACACCCTGTTGCAACAGTTATCGTTATTTGAAGAGTTGACCTTTGAAAATTGTGCTCTCGTTATATAACTAAATAGATAACTCATTTAATGTTTAAATAATCAAATTTTGCATTTTTTATTGTCAAAAATGTTTTAGCTACTTAAATAGGTAAAAAGGTATTAAAGTAATAAAGGTATTTTAAGTTTCTATTTAAAATAAAATTATCAAAGAAAATTAGAGGTTATTATCAATATTAAAAAATATTTACAGATTTTAAACTAGTTACCATTTCTATGACAAACCAATTTTAGGATTAACAATATTTAGTATATAAATAGCAAAATTGATCATAATCAAATTTGGCAAATTTTCAAAAAACTCCAAAATCAACCTTCTTTTAATTTTCTTGTCGTTTTTGATATTATAGACGCCTAGCTTGCATTGTAGGGTTGGTACGGGGCATCAAACTTTTTCAGTAATAACTACACCAGAGTACATACATGAAGAAATGAAAAAATGTATTTGAAATGTTTACTAAAATGTATTTATTTTCCATTATTCTTAACCTATTTTATACTTTCCTTAAATTTAATGTATGACGCAGAACAGCTTATACCAGACAATTTAGATTTCTTTCCTTTTTTTTTAAATCTACGAGCTTACATGCTTACCTTCTATTGAAGCACATGATACATGTTGTTATTTGAATGTTTATGAATTGGATTTAGTGCCTATATGATGGACAAAGTTGTTCTGTAGGAGCTAGTTTAACAAGAGATGTAGGATCACTACATGAGATATTTAGAACAAATATTTTGAGTTTGTTATGCTCTGTTTTGATTTCATTGTGGAATATCTAAAAGTTAAATGAAAAAAAAATTCTTTTGCTTGTGAATCTTTTAGTCCATAAGGTTGTAAAAGTGGGTAGCTGATCGCTGAAAGAAGGAATCAAGCCTATGAAAGTTAAGGCTAAGAAAGAAATATTTGTATAAAATATATGATGTATCTCAAGAAAAAGCAAGTGCCTATACGGTTCGGGAAAAGCGGCGTCGTAGACTTTGCCAGGGTATAACACTGAGCTTAAACTGCTTAAGTGTTGCCGGCTCCTAATTTTCCTAAGAGTTGACTCCCGAATCCTTTCCCATGTTTAGGTATAACTGCAAGAATATAAGCACTCCACTACCGATAAACAGCTTCCAATGACGTGCGTCTCAAATAGCCTTTGAAAACCAGTCCATCCTTAAGGTGTGGCTCAAATAAATGTTCTGGCGTTCATTGTTTTTGTCTTAATTTTTCAATTAATTAAAAAAAATATATCTCAAGTCGGAGAATCGAACCTCCATCCATCGACTCTAAACTCCGATGGTGAACGACTGAGCTAACAAGCAGATACAACTATATGGTAGATAAGGATTTATAATAATTACTTTTAATTAAAGTTTCTGTGAAAAGAACAACCTTTAAATGTTATACGCATTATTTTGCAAATATTGTTTCAAAATGTTGAACTTTATAAAAATGGCAATACTTTATATTGTTTAAAACTCTCTTAATTTAAAAAATATGTTTAATGCTTAAATTATAGTTGACCCTTAAAAATCTAAATATAGTAGTGCTCATATAAGTTAAAAATAGATGACAGCCTGTTGCAACAGTTATCGTTATTTGAAGAGTTGACCTTTGAAAATTGTGCTCTCGTTATATAACTAAATAGATAACTCATTTAATGTTTAAATAATCAAATTTTGCATTTTTTATTGTCAAAAATGTTTTAGCTACTTAAATAGGTAAAAAGGTATTAAAGTAATAAATGTATTTTAAGTTTCTATTTAAAATAAAAATATCAAAGAAAATTAGAGGTTATTATCAATATTAAAAAATATTTACAGATTTTAAACTAGTTACCATTTCTATGACAAACCAATTTTAGGATTAACAATATTTAGTATATAAATAGCAAAATTGATCATAATCAAATTTGGCACATTTTCAAAAAACCCCAAAATCAACCTTCTTTTAATTTTTTTGTCGTTTTTGATGTTATAGACTCCTAGCTTGCATTGTAGGGTTGGTACGGGGCATCAAACTTTTTCAGTAATAACTACACCAGAGTACATACATGAAGAAATGAAAAAATGTATTTGAAATGTTTACTAAAATGTATTTATTTTCCATTATTCATAACCTATTTTATACTTTCCTTAAATTTAATGTATGACGCAGAACAGCTTATACCAGACAATTTAGATTTCTTTCCTTTTTTTTTAAATCTACGAGCTTACATGCTTACCTTCTATTGAAGCACATGATACATGTTGTTATTTGAATGTTTATGAATTGGATTTAGTGCCTATATGATGGACAAAGTTGTTCTGTAGGAGCTAGTTTAACAAAAGATGTAGGATCACTACATGAGATATTTAGAACAAATATTTTGAGACTGTTATGCTCTGTTTTGATTTCATTGTGGAATATCTAAAAGTTAAATGAAAAAAAAAATTTCTTTTGCTTGTGAATCTTTTAGTCCATAAGGTTGTAAAAGTGGGTAGCTGATCGCTAAAAGAAGGAATCAAGCCTATGAAAGTTAAGGCTAAGAAAGAAATATTTGTAAAAAATATATGATGTATCTCAAGAAAAAGCAAGTGAATATACGGTTCGGGAAAAGCGGCGTCGTAGACTCTGCCAGGGTATAACACTGTGAGCTTAAACTGCTTAAGTGTTGCCGGCTCCTAATTTTCCTAAGAGTTGACTCCCGAATCCTTTCCCATGTTTAGGTATAACTGCAAGAATATAAGCACTCCACTACCTATAAACAGCTTCCAATGACGTGCGTCTCAAATAGCATTTGAAAACCAGTCCATCCTTCAGGTGTGGCTCAGATATATGTTCTGGCGTTCATTGTTTTTGTCTTAATTTTTCAATTAATAAAAAAAAATATATCCCAAGTCGGAGAATCGAACCTCCATCCATCGACTCTAAACTCCGATGGTGAACGACTGAGCTAACAAGCAGATACAAATATATGGTAGATAAGGATTTAAAATAATTACTTTTAATTAAAGTTTCTGTGAAAAAAACAACCTTTAAATGTTATACGCATTATTTTGCAAATATTGTTTCAAAATGTTGAACTTTATAAAAATGGCAATACTTTATATTGTTTAAAACTCTCTTAAATTTAAAAAATATGTTTAATGCTTAAATTATAGTTGACCCTTAAAAATCTAAATATAGTAGGGCTCATATAAGTTAAAAATAGATGACAGCCTGTTGCAACAGTTATCGTTATTTGAAGAGTTGACCTTTGAAAATTGTGCTCTCGTTATATAACTAAATAGATAACTCATTTAATGTTTAAATAATCAAATTTTGCATTTTTTATTGTCAAAAATGTTTTAGCTACTTAAATAGGTAAAAAGGTATTAAAGTAATAAATGTATTTTAAGTTTCTATTTAAAATAAAATTATCAAAGAAAATTAGAGGTTATTATCAATATTAAAAAATATTTACAGATTTTAAACTAGTTACCATTTCTATGACAAACCAATTTTAGGATTAACAATATTTAGTATATAAATAGCAAAATTGATCATAATCAAATTTGGCACATTTTCAAAAAACCCCAAAATCAACCTTCTTTTAATTTTCTTGTCGTTTTTGATGTTATAGACTCCTAGCTTGCATTGTAGGGTTGGTACGGGGCATCAAACTTTTTCAGTAATAACTACACCAGAGTACATACATGAAGAAATGAAAAAATGTATTTGAAATGTTTACTAAAATGTATTTATTTTCCATTATTCATAACCTATTTTATACTTTCCTTAAATTTAATGTATGACGCAGAACAGCTTATACCAGACAATTTAGATTTCTTTCCTTTTTTTTTAAATCTACGAGCTTACATGCTTACCTTCTATTGAAGCACATGATACATGTTGTTATTTGAATGTTTATGAATTGGATTTAGTGCCTATATGATGGACAAAGTTGTTCTGTAGGAGCTAGTTTAACAAGAGATGTAGGATCACTACATGAGATATTTAGAACAAATATTTTGAGACTGTTATGCTCTGTTTTGATTTCATTGTGGAATATCTAAAAGTTAAATGAAAAAAAAAATTCTTTTGCTTGTGAATCTTTTAGTCCATAAGGTTGTAAAAGTGGGTAGCTGATCGCTGAAAGAAGGAATCAAGCCTATGAAAGTTAAGGCTAAGAAAGAAATATTTGTAAAAATATATGATGTATCTCAAGAAAAAGCAAGTGCCTATACGGTTCGGGAAAAGCGGCGTCGTAGACTCTGCCAGGGTATAACACTGTGAGCTTAAACTGCTAAAGTGTTGCCGGCTCCTAATTTTCCTAAGAGTTGACTCCCGAATCCTTTCTCATGTTTAGGTATAACTGCAAGAATATAGGCACTCCACTACCTATAAACTGCTTCCAATGACGTGCGTCTCAAATAACCTTTGAAAACCAGTCCATCCTTCAGGTGTGGCTCAGATATATGTTCTGGCAATCATTGTTTTTGTCTAAATTTTTCAATTAATAAAAAAAAAATATATCCCAAGTCGGAGAATCGAACCTCCATCAATCGACTCTAAACTCCGATGGTGAACGACTGAGCTAACAAGCAGATACACATATATGGTAGATAAGGATTTATAATAATTACTTTTAATTTAAGTTTCTGTGAAAAAAACAACCTTTAAATGTTATACGCATTATTTTGCAAATATTGTTTCAAAATGTTGAACTTTATAAAAATTGCAATACTTTATATTGTTTAAAACTCTCTTAATTTAAAAAATATGTTTAATGCTTAAATTATAGTTGACCCTTAAAAATCTAAATATAGTAGTGCTCATATAAGTTAAAAATAGATGACACCCTGTTGCAACAGTTATCGTTATTTGAAGAGTTGACCTTTGAAAATTGTGCTCTCGTTATATAACTAAATAGATAACTCATTTAATGTTTAAATAATCAAATTTTGCATTTTTTATTGTCAAAAATGTTTTAGCTACTTAAATAGGTAAAAAGGTATTAAAGTAATAAAGGTATTTTAAGTTTCTATTTAAAATAAAATTATCAAAGAAAATTAGAGGTTATTATCAATATTAAAAAATATTTACAGATTTTAAACTAGTTACCATTTCTATGACAAACCAATTTTAGGATTAACAATATTTAGTATATAAATAGCAAAATTGATCATAATCAAATTTGGCACATTTTCAAAAAACTCCAAAATTAACCTTCTTTTAATTTTCTTGTCGTTTTTGATATTATAGACGCCTAGCTTGCATTGTAGGGTTGGTACGGGGCATCAAACTTTTTCAGTAATAACTACACCAGAGTACATACATGAAGAAATGAAAAAATGTATTTGAAATGTTTACTAAAATGTATTTATTTTCCATTATTCTTAACCTATTTTATACTTTCCTTAAATTTAATGTATGACGCAGAACAGCTTATACCAGACAATTTAGATTTCTTTCCTTTTTTTTTAAATCTACGAGCTTACATGCTTACCTTCTATTGAAGCACATGATACATGTTGTTATTTGAATGTTTATGAATTGGATTTAGTGCCTATATGATGGACAAAGTTGTTCTGTAGGAGCTAGTTTAACAAGAGATGTAGGATCACTACATGAGATATTTAGAACAAATATTTTGAGTTTGTTATGCTCTGTTTTGATTTCATTGTGGAATATCTAAAAGTTAAATGAAAAAAAAATTCTTTTGTAAAAGTGGGTAGCTGATCGCTGAAAGAAGGAATCAAGCCTATGAAAGTTAAGGCTAAGAAAGAAATATTTGTAAAAATATATGATGTATCTCAAGAAAAGCAAGTGCCTATACGGTTCGGGAAAAGCGGCGTCGTAGACTCTGCCAGGGTATAACACTGTGAGCTTAAACTGCTAAAGTGTTGCCGGCTCCTAATTTTCCTAAGAGTTGACTCCCGAATCCTTTCTCATGTTTAGGTATAACTGCAAGAATATAGGCACTCCACTACCTATAAACTGCTTCCAATGACGTGCGTCTCAAATAACCTTTGAAAACCAGTCCATCCTTCAGGTGTGGCTCAGATATATGTTCTGGTGTTCATTGTTTTTGTCTTAATTTTTCAATTAATAAAAAAAAAATATATCCCAAGTCGGAGAATCGAACCTCCATCCATCGACTCTAAACTCCGATGGTGAACGACTGAGCTAACAAGCAGATACACATATATGGTAGATAAGGATTTATAATAATTACTTTTAATTAAAGTTTCTGTGAAAAAAACAACCTTTAAATGTTATACGCATTATTTTGCAAATATTGTTTCAAAATGTTGAACTTTATAAAAATGGCAATACTTTATATTGTTTAAAACTCTCTTAATTTAAAAAATATGTTTAATGCTTAAATTATAGTTGACCCTTAAAAATCTAAATATAGTAGTGCTCATATAAGTTAAAAATAGATGACACCCTGTTGCAACAGTTATCGTTATTTGAAGAGTTGACCTTTGAAAATTGTGCTCTCGTTATATAACTAAATAGATAACTCATTTAATGTTTAAATAATCAAATTTTGCATTTTTTATTGTCAAAAATGTTTTAGCTACTTAAATAGGTAAAAAGGTATTAAAGTAATAAAGGTATTTTAAGTTTCTATTTAAAATAAAATTATCAAAGAAAATTAGAGGTTATTATCAATATTAAAAAATATTTACAGATTTTAAACTAGTTACCATTTCTATGACAAACCAATTTTAGGATTAACAATATTTAGTATATAAATAGCAAAATTGATCATAATCAAATTTGGCATATTTTCAAAAAACTCCAAAATCAACCTTCTTTTAATTTTCTTGTCGTTTTTGATATTATAGACGCCTAGCTTGCATTGTAGGGTTGGTACGGGGCATCAAACTTTTTCAGTAATAACTACACCAGAGTACATACATGAAGAAATGAAAAAATGTATTTGAAATGTTTACTAAAATGTATTTATTTTCCATTATTCTTAACCTATTTTATACTTTCCTTAAATTTAATATATGACGCAGAACAGCTTATACCAGACAATTTAGATTTCTTTCCTTTTTTTTTAAATCTACGAGCTTACATGCTTACCTTCTATTGAAGCACATGATACATGTTGTTATTTGAATGTTTATGAATTGGATTTAGTGCCTATATGATGGACAAAGTTGTTCTGTAGGAGCTAGTTTAACAAGAGATGTAGGATCACTACATGAGATATTTAGAACAAATATTTTGAGTTTGTTATGCTCTGTTTTGATTTCATTGTGGAATATCTAAAAGTTAAATGAAAAAAAAATTCTTTTGTAAAAGTGGGTAGCTGATCGCTGAAAGAAGGAATCAAGCCTATGAAAGTTAAGGCTAAGAAAGAAATATTTGTAAAAATATATGATGTATCTCAAGAAAAAGCAAGTGCCTATACGGTTCGGGAAAAGCGGCGTCGTAGACTTTGCCAGGGTATAACACTGTGAGCTTAAACTGCTAAAGTGTTGCCGGCTCCTAATTTTCCTAAGAGTTGACTCCCGAATCCTTTCTCATGTTTAGGTATAACTGCAAGAATATAGGCACTCCACTACCTATAAACTGCTTCCAATGACGTGCGTCTCAAATAACCTTTGAAAACCAGTCCATCCTTCAGGTGTGGCTCAGATATATGTTCTGGCAATCATTGTTTTTGTCTAAATTTTTCAATTAATAAAAAAAAAAATATATCCCAAGTCGGAGAATCGAACCTCCATCAATCGACTCTAAACTCCGATGGTGAACGACTGAGCTAACAAGCAGATACACATATATGGTAGATAAGGATTTATAATAATTACTTTTAATTTAAGTTTCTGTGAAAAAAACAACCTTTAAATGTTATACGCATTATTTTGCAAATATTGTTTCAAAATGTTGAACTTTATAAAAATTGCAATACTTTATATTGTTTTAAAACTCTCTTAATTTAAAAATATGTTTAATGCTTAAATTATAGTTGACCCTTAAAAATCTAAATATAGTAGTGCTCATATAAGTTAAAAATAGATGACACCCTGTTGCAACAGTTATCGTTATTTGAAGAGTTGACCTTTGAAAATTGTGCTCTCGTTATATAACTAAATAGATAACTCATTTAATGTTTAAATAATCAAATTTTGCATTTTTTATTGTCAAAAATGTTTTAGCTACTTAAATAGGTAAAAAGGTATTAAAGTAATAAAGGTATTTTAAGTTTCTATTTAAAATAAAATTATCAAAGAAAATTAGAGGTTATTATCAATATTAAAAAATATTTACAGATTTTAAACTAGTTACCATTTCTATGACAAACCAATTTTAGAATTAACAATATTTAGTATATAAATAGCAAAATTGATCATAATCAAATTTGGCACATTTTCAAAAAACTCCAAAATTAACCTTCTTTTAATTTTCTTGTCGTTTTTGATATTATAGACGCCTAGCTTGCATTGTAGGGTTGGTACGGGGCATCAAACTTTTTCAGTAATAACTACACCAGAGTACATACATGAAGAAATGAAAAAATGTATTTGAAATGTTTACTAAAATGTATTTATTTTCCATTATTCTTAACCTATTTTATACTTTCCTTAAATTTAATGTATGACGCAGAACAGCTTATACCAGACAATTTAGATTTCTTTCCTTTTTTTTTAAATCTACGAGCTTACATGCTTACCTTCTATTGAAGCACATGATACATGTTGTTATTTGAATGTTTATGAATTGGATTTAGTGCCTATATGATGGACAAAGTTGTTCTGTAGGAGCTAGTTTAACAAGAGATGTAGGATCACTACATGAGATATTTAGAACAAATATTTTGAGTTTGTTATGCTCTGTTTTGATTTCATTGTGGAATATCTAAAAGTTAAATGAAAAAAAAATTCTTTTGTAAAAGTGGGTAGCTGATCGCTGAAAGAAGGAATCAAGCCTATGAAAGTTAAGGCTAAGAAAGAAATATTTGTAAAAATATATGATGTATCTCAAGAAAAAGCAAGTGCCTATACGGTTCGGGAAAAGCGGCGTCGTAGACTCTGCCAGGGTATAACACTGTGAGCTTAAACTGCTAAAGTGTTGCCGGCTCCTAATTTTCCTAAGAGTTGACTCCGAATCCTTTCTCATGTTTAGGTATAACTGCAAGAATATAGGCACTCCACTACCTATAAACTGCTTCCAATGACGTGCGTCTCAAATAACCTTTGAAAACCAGTCCATCCTTCAGGTGTGGCTCAGATATATGTTCTGGTGTTCATTGTTTTTGTCTTAATTTTTCAATTAATAAAAAAAAAATATATCCCAAGTCGGAGAATCGAACCTCCATCCATCGACTCTAAACTCCGATGGTGAACGACTGAGCTAACAAGCAGATACACATATATGGTAGATAAGGATTTATAATAATTACTTTTAATTAAAGTTTCTGTGAAAAAAACAACCTTTAAATGTTATACGCATTATTTTGCAAATATTGTTTCAAAATGTTGAACTTTATAAAAATGGCAATACTTTATATTGTTTAAAACTCTCTTAATTTAAAAAATATGTTTAATGCTTAAATTATAGTTGACCCTTAAAAATCTAAATATAGTAGTGCTCATATAAGTTAAAAATAGATGACACCCTGTTGCAACAGTTATCGTTATTTGAAGAGTTGACCTTTGAAAATTGTGCTCTCGTTATATAACTAAATAGATAACTCATTTAATGTTTAAATAATCAAATTTTGCATTTTTTATTGTCAAAAATGTTTTAGCTACTTAAATAGGTAAAAAGGTATTAAAGTAATAAAGGTATTTTAAGTTTCTATTTAAAATAAAATTATCAAAGAAAATTAGAGGTTATTATCAATATTAAAAAATATTTACAGATTTTAAACTAGTTACCATTTCTATGACAAACCAATTTTAGGATTAACAATATTTAGTATATAAATAGCAAAATTGATCATAATCAAATTTGGCATATTTTCAAAAAACTCCAAAATCAACCTTCTTTTAATTTTCTTGTCGTTTTTGATATTATAGACGCCTAGCTTGCATTGTAGGGTTGGTACGGGGCATCAAACTTTTTCAGTAATAACTACACCAGAGTACATACATGAAGAAATGAAAAAATGTATTTGAAATGTTTACTAAAATGTATTTATTTTCCATTATTCTTAACCTATTTTATACTTTCCTTAAATTTAATATATGACGCAGAACAGCTTATACCAGACAATTTAGATTTCTTTCCTTTTTTTTTAAATCTACGAGCTTACATGCTTACCTTCTATTGAAGCACATGATACATGTTGTTATTTGAATGTTTATGAATTGGATTTAGTGCCTATATGATGGACAAAGTTGTTCTGTAGGAGCTAGTTTAACAAGAGATGTAGGATCACTACATGAGATATTTAGAACAAATATTTTGAGTTTGTTATGCTCTGTTTTGATTTCATTGTGGAATATCTAAAAGTTAAATGAAAAAAAAAATTCTTTTGTAAAAGTGGGTAGCTGATCGCTGAAAGAAGGAATCAAGCCTATGAAAGTTAAGGCTAAGAAAGAAATATTTGTAAAAAATATATGATGTATCTCAAGAAAAAGCAAGTGCCTATACGGTTCGGGAAAAGCGGCGTCGTAGACTCTGCCAGGGTATAACACTGTGAGCTTAAACTGCTAAAGTATTGCCGGCTCTTAATTTTACTAAGAGTTGACTCCCGAATCCTTTCTCATGTTTAGGTATAACTGCAAGAATATAGGCACTCCACTACCTATAAACTGCTTCCAATGACGTGCGTCTCAAATAACCTTTGAAAACCAGTCCATCCTTCAGGTGTGGCTCAGATATATGTTCTGGCAATCATTGTTTTTGTCTAAATTTTTCAATTAATAAAAAAAAAAAATATATCCCAAGTCGGAGAATCGAACCTCCATCCATCGACTCTAAACTCCGATGGTGAACGACTGAGCTAACAAGCAGATACACATATATGGTAGATAAGGATTTATAATAATTACTTTTAATTTAAGTTTCTGTGAAAAAAACAACCTTTAAATGTTATACGCATTATTTACAAATATTGTTTCAAAATGTTGAACTTTATAAAAATTGCAATACTTTATATTGTTTAAAACTCTCTTAATTTAAAAAATATGTTTAATGCTTAAATTATAGTTGACCCTTAAAAATCTAAATATAGTAGTGCTCATATAAGTTAAAAATAGATGACACCCTGTTGCAACAGTTATCGTTATTTGAAGAGTTGACCTTTGAAAATTGTGCTCTCGTTATATAACTAAATAGATAACTCATTTAATGTTTAAATAATCAAATTTTGCATTTTTTATTGTCAAAAATGTTTTAGCTACTTAAATAGGTAAAAAGGTATTAAAGTAATAAAGGTATTTTAAGTTTCTATTTAAAATAAAATTATCAAAGAAAATTAGAGGTTATTATCAATATTAAAAAATATTTACAGATTTTAAACTAGTTACCATTTCTATGACAAACCAATTTTAGGATTAACAATATTTAGTATATAAATAGCAAAATTGATCATTATCAGATTTGGCACATTTTCAAAAAACTCCAAAATCAACCTTCTTTTAATTTTCTTGTCGTTTTTGATATTATAGACGCCTAGCTTGCATTGTAGGGTTGGTACGGGGCATCAAACTTTTTCAGTAATAACTACACCAGAGTACATACATGAAGAAATGAAAAAATGTATTTGAAATGTTTACTAAAATGTATTTATTTTCCATTATTCTTAACCTATTTTATACTTTCCTTAAATTTAATGTATGACGCAGAACAGCTTATACCAGACAATTTAGATTTCTTTCCTTTTTTTTTAAATCTACGAGCTTACATGCTTACCTTCTATTGAAGCACATGATACATGTTGTTATTTAAATGTTTATGAATTGGATTTAGTGCCTATATGATGGACAAAGTTGTTCTGTAGGAGCTAGTTTAACAAGAGATGTAGGATCACTACATGAGATATTTAGAACAAATATTTTGAGTTTGTTATGCTCTGTTTTGATTTCATTGTGGAATATCTAAAAGTTAAATGAAAAAAAAATTCTTTTGTAAAAGTGGGTAGCTGATCGCTGAAAGAAGGAATCAAGCCTATGAAAGTTAAGGCTAAGAAAGAAATATTTGTAAAAATATATGATGTATCTCAAGAAAAAGCAAGTGCCTATACGGTTCGGGAAAAGCGGCGTCGTAGACTCTGCCAGGGTATAACACTGTGAGCTTAAACTGCTAAAGTGTTGCCGGCTCCTAATTTTCCTAAGAGTTGACTCCCGAATCCTTTCTCATGTTTAGGTATAACTGCAAGAATATAGGCACTCCACTACCTATAAACTGCTTCCAATGACGTGCGTCTCAAATAACCTTTGAAAACCAGTCCATCCTTCAGGTGTGGCTCAGATATATGTTCTGGCAATCATTGTTTTTGTCTAAATTTTTCAATTAATAAAAAAAAAAATATATCCCAAGTCGGAGAATCGAACCTCCATCAATCGACTCTAAACTCCGATGGTGAACGACTGAGCTAACAAGTAGATACACATATATGGTAGATAAGGATTTATAATAATTACTTTTAATTAAAGTTTCTGTGAAAAAAACAACCTTTAAATGTTATACGCATTATTTTGCAAATATTGTTTCAAAATGTTGAACTTTATAAAAATTGCAATACTTTATATTGTTTAAAACTCTCTTAATTTAAAAAATATGTTTAATGCTTAAATTATAGTTGACCCTTAAAAATCTAAATATAGTAGTGCTCATATAAGTTAAAAATAGATGACACCCTGTTGCAACAGTTATCGTTATTTGAAGAGTTGACCTTTGAAAATTGTGCTCTCGTTATATAACTAAATAGATAACTCATTTAATGTTTAAATAATCAAATTTTGCATTTTTTATTGTCAAAAATGTTTTAGCTACTTAAATAGGTAAAAAGGTATTAAAGTAATAAAGGTATTTTAAGTTTCTATTTAAAATAAAATTATCAAAGAAAATTAGAGGTTATTATCAATATTAAAAAATATTTACAGATTTTAAACTAGTTACCATTTCTATGACAAACCAATTTTAGGATTAACAATATTTAGTATATAAATAGCAAAATTGAACATAATCAAATTTGGCATATTTTTAAAAAACTCCAAAATCAACCTTCTTTTAATTTTCTTGTCGTTTTTGATATTATAGACGCCTAGCTTGCATTGTAGGGTTGGTACGGGGCATCAAACTTTTTCAGTAATAACTACACCAGAGTACATACATGAAGAAATGAAAAAATGTATTTGAAATGTTTACTAAAATGTATTTATTTTCCATTATTCTTAACCTATTTTATACTTTCCTTAAATTTAATGTATGACGCAGAACAGCTTATACCAGACAATTTAGATTTCTTTCCTTTTTTTTTAAATCTACGAGCTTACATGCTTACCTTCTATTGAAGCACATGATACATGTTGTTATTTAAATGTTTATGAATTGGATTTAGTGCCTATATGATGGACAAAGTTGTTCTGTAGGAGCTAGTTTAACAAGAGATGTAGGATCACTACATGAGATATTTAGAACAAATATTTTGAGTTTGTTATGCTCTGTTTTGATTTCATTGTGGAATATCTAAAAGTTAAATGAAAAAAAAATTCTTTTGCTTGTGAATCTTTTAGTCCATAAGGTTGTAAAAGTGGGTAGCTGATCGCTGAAAGAAGGAATCAAGCCTATGAAAGTTAAGGCTAAGAAAGAAATATTTGTAAAAAATATATGATGTATCTCAAGAAAAAGCAAGTGCCTATACGGTTCGGGAAAAGCGGCGTCGTAGACTCTGCCAGGGTATAACACTGTGAGCTTAAACTGCTAAAGTGTTGCCGGCTCTTAATTTTACTAAGAGTTGACTCTCGAATCCTTTCTCATGTTTAGGTATAACTGCAAGAATATAGGCACTCCACTACCTATAAACTGCTTCCAATGACGTGCGTCTCAAATAACCTTTGAAAACCAGTCCATCCTTCAGGTGTGGCTCAGATATATGTTCTGGCAATCATTGTTTTTGTCTAAATTTTTCAATTAATAAAAAAAAAATATATCCCAAGTCGGAGAATCGAACCTCCATCCATCGACTCTAAACTCCGATGGTGAACGACTGAGCTAACAAGCAGATACACATATATGGTAGATAAGGATTTATAATAATTACTTTTAATTAAAGTTTCTGTGAAAAAAACAACCTTTAAATGTTATACGCATTATTTTGCAAATATTGTTTCAAAATGTTGAACTTTATAAAAATGGCAATACTTTATATTGTTTAAAACTCTCTTAATTTAAAAAATATGTTTAATGCTTAAATTATAGTTGACCCTTAAAAATCTAAATATAGTAGTGCTCATATAAGTTAAAAATAGATGACACCCTGTTGCAACAGTTATCGTTATTTGAAGAGTTGACCTTTGAAAATTGTGCTCTCGTTATATAACTAAATAGATAACTCATTTAATGTTTAAATAATCAAATTTTGCATTTTTTATTGTCAAAAATGTTTTAGCTACTTAAATAGGTAAAAAGGTATTAAAGTAATAAAGGTATTTTAAGTTTCTATTTAAAATAAAATTATCAAAGAAAATTAGAGGTTATTATCAATATTAAAAAATATTTACAGATTTTAAACTAGTTACCATTTCTATGACAAACCAATTTTAGGATTAACAATATTTAGTATATAAATAGCAAAATTGATCATAATCAAATTTGGCATATTTTCAAAAAACTCCAAAATCAACCTTCTTTTAATTTTCTTGTCGTTTTTGATATTATAGACGCCTAGCTTGCATTGTAGGGTTGGTACGGGGCATCAAACTTTTTCAGTAATAACTACACCAGAGTACATACATGAAGAAATGAAAAAATGTATTTGAAATGTTTACTAAAATGTATTTATTTTCCATTATTCTTAACCTATTTTATACTTTCCTTAAATTTAATGTATGACGCAGAACAGCTTATACCAGACAATTTAGATTTCTTTCCTTTTTTTTTAAATCTACGAGCTTACATGCTTACCTTCTATTGAAGCACATGATACATGTTGTTATTTGAATGTTTATGAATTGGATTTAGTGCCTATATGATGGACAAAGTTGTTCTGTAGGAGCTAGTTTAACAAGAGATGTAGGATCACTACATGAGATATTTAGAACAAATATTTTGAGTTTGTTATGCTCTGTTTTGATTTCATTGTGGAATATCTAAAAGTTAAATGAAAAAAAAATTCTTTTGCTTGTGAATCTTTTAGTCCATAAGGTTGTAAAAGTGGGTAGCTGATCGCTGAAAGAAGGAATCAAGCCTATGAAAGTTAAGGCTAAGAAAGAAATATTTGTAAAAAATATATGATGTATCTCAAGAAAAAGCAAGTGCCTATACGGTTCGGGAAAAGCGGCGTCGTAGACTCTGCCAGGGTATAACACTGTGAGCTTAAACTGCTAAAGTGTTGCCGGCTCTTAATTTTCCTAAGAGTTGACTCCCGAATCCTTTCTCATGTTTAGGTATAACTGCAAGAATATAGGCACTCCACTACCTATAAACTGCTTCCAATGACGTGCGTCTCAAATAACCTTTGAAAACCAGTCCATCCTTCAGGTGTGGCTCAGATATATGTTCTGGCAATCATTGTTTTTGTCTGAATTTTTCAATTAATAAAAAAAAAATATATCCCAAGTCGGAGAATCGAACCTCCATCCATCGACTCTAAACTCCGATGGTGAACGACTGAGCTAACAAGCAGATACACATATATGGTAGATAAGGATTTATAATAATTACTTTTAATTTAAGTTTCTGTGAAAAAAACAACCTTTAAATGTTATACGCATTATTTTGCAAATATTGTTTCAAAATGTTGAACTTTATAAAAATGGCAATACTTTATATTGTTTAAAACTCTCTTAATTTAAAAAATATGTTTAATGCTTAAATTATAGTTGACCCTTAAAAATCTAAATATAGTAGTGCTCATATAAGTTAAAAATAGATGACACCCTGTTGCAACAGTTATCGTTATTTGAAGAGTTGACCTTTGAAAATTGTGCTCTCGTTATATAACTAAATAGATAACTCATTTAATGTTTAAATAATCAAATTTTGCATTTTTTATTGTCAAAAATGTTTTAGCTACTTAAATAGGTAAAAAGGTATTAAAGTAATAAAGGTATTTTAAGTTTCTATTTAAAATAAAATTATCAAAGAAAATTAGAGGTTATTATCAATATTAAAAAATATTTACAGATTTTAAACTAGTTACCATTTCTATGACAAACCAAGTTTAGGATTAACAATATTTAGTATATAAATAGCAAAATTGATCATAATCAAATTTGGCATATTTTCAAAAAACTCCAAATCAACCTTCTTTTAATTTTCTTGTCGTTTTTGATATTATAGACGCCTAGCTTGCATTGTAGGGTTGGTACGGGGCATCAAACTTTTTCAGTAATAACTACACCAGAGTACATACATGAAGAAATGAAAAAATGTATTTGAAATGTTTACTAAAATGTATTTATTTTCCAATATTCTTAACCTATTTTATACTTTCCTTAAATTTAATGTATGACGCAGAACAGCTTATACCAGACAATTTAGATTTCTTTCCTTTTTTTTTAAATCTACGAGCTTACATGCTTACCTTCTATTGAAGCACATGATACATGTTGTTATTTGAATGTTTATGAATTGGATTTAGTGCCTATATGATAGACAAAGTTGTTCTGTAGGAGCTAGTTTAACAAGAGATGTAGGATCACTACATGAGATATTTAGAACAAATATTTTGAGACTGTTATGCTCTGTTTTGATTTCATTGTGGAATATCTAAAAGTTAAATGAAAAAAAAATTTCTTTTGCTTGTGAATCTTTTAGTCCATAAGGTTGTAAAAGTGGGTAGCTGATCGCTGAAAGAAGGAATCAAGCCTATGAAAGTTAAGGCTAAGAAAGAAATATTTGTAAAAATATATGATGTATCTCAAGAAAAAGCAAGTGCCTATACGGTTCGGGAAAAGCGGCGTCGTAGACTCTGCCAGGGTATAACACTGTGAGCTTAAACTGCTAAAGTGTTGCCGGCTCCTAATTTTCCTAAGAGTTGACTCCCGAATCCTTTCTCATGTTTAGGTATAACTGCAAGAATATAGGCACTCCACTACCTATAAACTGCTTCCAATGACGTGCGTCTCAAATAACCTTTGAAAACCAGTCCATCCTTCAGGTGTGGCTCAGATATATGTTCTGGCAATCATTGTTTTTGTCTAAATTTTTCAATTAATAAAAAAAAAAATATCCCAAGTCGGAGAATCGAACCTCCATCCATCGACTCTAAACTCCGATGGTGAACGACTGACCTACAAGCAGATACAAATATATGGTAGATAAGGATTTATAATAATTACTTTTAATTAAAGTTTCTGTGAAAAGAACAACCTTTAAATGTTATACGCATTATTTTGCAAATATTGTTTCAAAATGTTGAACTTTATAAAAATGGTAATACTTTATATTGTTTAAAACTCTTTGTTAATTTAAAATTATGTTTAATGCTTAAATTATGGTTGACCCTTAAAAATCTAAATATAGTAGTGCTCATATACGTTAAAAATAGATGACACCCTGTTGCAACAGTTATCGTTATTTGAACAACTAGTTACCATTTCTATGACAAACCAATTTTAGGATTAACAATATTTAGTATATAAATAGCAAAATTTGACATAATCAAATTCGGTACATATTTTAAAAAAAGTCTAAAATCAACCTTCTTTTAACTTTTTTGTCGTTTTTGATATTGTAGACGCCTACCTTGCATTGTAGGGTTGGTACGGGGCATCAAACTTTTTCAGTAAAAACTACACCAGAGTACATACATAAAGAAATGAAAAATTGTATTTGAAATGTTTACTAAAATGTATTAATTTTCCAATATTCTTAACCTATTTTATACTTTCCTTAAATATAATGTATGACGCAGAACAGCTTATATCAGACTATTTAGATTTTTTAAAATTATTGAAATTAACTTAATATCGCTGAAGAAAAGAACCAAGCCTATGAGAGTTAAGGCTAAAAAAAAGAAATAAAATATATGATGTATCTTAAGAAGTAGCAAGTTCCTATCCGGTTTGGGAAAAGGGCGAAGAAAAATATCAGGTCGAGTAAAGGTTGGGTAAAAATATTTTGGGTTCAGAACTCATCCTTATTGTTACTAATACTGAAATTATTTTTTTTTTTTAATTTCTAAATTTACCAAAACTAAGTCTTTCTTAAAATAATTATGAAAAATTCACGTGCAATTACATAATATCTGTCTTCATATTTGACTTTTCTGTTTTAAAACGTCATGTTCTCGTCTGAAAAGGGAAGGAGGCGTTAGAGTGAACACAATTCAATAAGATTTCTTACTTTTTTTATAATTTCTGCTAATGATTGCATTTGGCATTAAGGGGCTGGGGCGACTCGATATAATTTATTTTATAGTATATTTAAATTATATTAAATTAGTGACAGATTTTTTTCTTATGTAATTTCTTATCTAAAATACAAAAGAAAAGTATTGATGGGCGGAGGTCGATAGCATGTATTTTCCCTCCCACTGTACTCCCACCTTGTACAAACCTTTTTAATTTTATATTTACTCATGATAAGTTTTGAGATTAGAGTGTGGTACGACATAATATACAAATGGGTTCAAATATCAATACGTAGCTTAAATTATATAGATATTCTAACTTATTTTGTTCACAAACTATGATTTCTCCATAAAAATAGGATCGCCACCATTAACTCAAAAGGCTAGAGTTAGGAGAGCAGTAGATGCAATTCCCCCCCCCCACCCCACCGAATCGGCCAAGATGCCAGAAGAAAGAGACATGATAAAAAAAAGTATATAGTAATTCAACTAATTTTGTTCACAAACTATGATTTCTCAACAAAACTAGCCCTCCCCCCCTTTTCAAAGGGTTTAGGTTGAAAGGACAGTAGATGTTTTCGCCCCCCCCCCTTAATCGGCCAACAAGGGAACCACATAATATAAAGATCGGTGAAAATATCCATAACAAGTTTTAATCATATAGATTTTTATTGATTCTGTTAACATACTGTGATTTCTAAAAATAAATTGGTCCGCCCCCACCCCCACTCTAAAATTTATGGGGGGTGGGGTGGGGGCGGGATATATGCTTTCGCCCTTAACCCACCCCACCAAATCGGCCAACATACTGGGGGGGGGGGCGAAATAATCTAAAAAAATCTGTCGAAAAATAAATAATTAGTATACACATAAATATAAGTAATAAGTTCGTATACTAATTGTGTGAGTTCTTTACTAAAACTCGTCCACCCCCCCCCCTTTCGGGAGCATGGAGGATCGTACGGGGGGAGGGCAATCGCCCTTACAACAACATAGTGGAAAGTAGCAGGCACTAGATAGCATTCATATGGGACAGTGGGAAGTAGCAGGCACTAGATGGCATTCAAATGAGACAGTGGGAAGTAGCAGGCACTAGATGGCATTCAAATGAGACAGTGGGAAATAGCAGGCACTAGATGGCATTCAAATGAGACAGTGGGAAGTAGCAGGCACTAGATGGCATTCATATGGGACAGTGGGAAGTAGCAGGCACTAGATGGCATTCAAATGAGACAGTGGGAAGTAGCAGGCACTAGATGGCATTCAAATGAGACAGTGGGAAGTAGCACGCACTTGATGGCATTCAAATGAGACAGTGGAAAGTAGCAGGCACTTGATGGTATTCAAATGAGACAGTGGGAAGTAGCAGGCACTTGATGGTATTCAAATGAGACAGTGGGAAGTAGCAGGCACTAGATGGCATTCAAATGAGACAGTGGAAAGTAGCAGGCACTAGATGGCATTCAAATGAGACAGTGGAAAGTAGCAGGCACTAGATGGCATTCAAATGAGACAGTGGAAAGTAGCAGGCACTAGATGGCATTCAAATGAGACAGTGGAAAGTAGCAGGCACTAGAAGGCATTCAAATGAGACAGTGGAAAGTAGCAGGCACTAGATGGCATTCAAATGAGACAGTGGAAAGTAGCAGGCACTAGATGGTATTCAAATGAGACAGTGGAAAGTAGCAGGCACTTGATGGTATTCAAATGAGACAGTGGGAAGTAGCAGGCACTAGATGGCATTCAAATGAGACAGTGGGAAGTAGCAGGCACTTGATGGCATTCAAATGAGACAGTGGGAAGAAGCAGGCACTAGATGGCATTCAAATGAGACAGTGGGAAGTAGCAGGCACTAGATGGCATTCAAATGAGACAGTGGAAAGTAGCAGGCACTAGATGGCATTCAAATGAGACAGTGGGAAGTAGCAGGCACTAGATGGCATTCAAATGAGACAGTGGGAAGTAGCAGGCACTAGATGGCATTCAAATGAGACAGTGGAAAATAGCAGGCACTAGATGGCATTCAAATGAGACAGTGGAAAATAGCAGGCACTAGATGGCATTCAAATGAGACAGTGGGAAGTAGCAGGCACTAGATGGCATTCAAATGAGACAGTGGGAAGTAGCAGGCACTAGATGGCATTCAAATGAGACAGTGGGAAGTAGCAGGCACTAGATGGCATTCAAATGAGACAGTGGGAAGTAGCAGGCACTAGATGGTATTTAAATGAGACAGTGGAAAGTAGCAGGCACTAGTTGGTATTCAAATGAGACAGTGGAAAGTAGCAGGCACTAGATGGCATTCAAATGAGACAGTGGGAAGTAGCAGGCACTAGATGGCATTCAAATGAGACAGTGGAAAGTAGCAGGCACTTGATGGTATTCAAATGAGACAGTGGGAAGTAGCAGGCACTTGATGGTATTTAAATGAGACAGTGGGAAGTAGCAGGCATTAGATGGTATTCAAATGAGACAGTGGGAAGTAGCAGGCACTAGATGGTATTCAAATGAGACAGTGGGAAGTAGCAGGCACTTGATGGTATTCAAATGAGACAGTGGGAAGTAGCAGGCACTTGATGGTATTCAAATGAGACAGTGGGAAGTAGCAGGCACTAGATGGCATTCAAATGAGACAGTGGAAAGTAGCAGGCACTAGATGGCATTCAAATGAGACAGTGGGAAGTAGCAGGCACTAGATGGCATTCAAATGAGACAGTGGGAAGTAGCAGGCACTAGATAGCATTCAAATGAGACAGTGGGAAGTAGCAGGCACTAGATGGCATTCAAATGAGACAGTGGGAAGTATCAGGCACTTGATGGTATTCAAATGAGACAGTGGGAAGTATCAGGCACTTGATGGTATTCAAATGAGACAGTGGGAAGTATCAGGCACTTGATGGTATTCAAATGAGACAGTGGGAAGTAGCAGGCACTTGATGGTATTCAAATGAGACAGTGGGAAGTAGCAGGCACTAGATGGTATTCAAATGAGACAGTGGGAAGTAGCAGGCACTTGATGGTATTCAAATGAGACAGTGGAAAGTAGCAGGCACTTGATGGTATTCAAATGAGACAGTGGGAAGTAGCAGGCACTTGATGGTATTCAAATGAGACAGTGGAAAGTAGCAGGCACTTGATGGTATTCAAATGAGACAGTGGGAGGTAGCAGGCACTTAATGGTATTCAAATGAGACAGTGGGAAGTAGCAGGCACTAGATGGCATTCTAATGAGACAGTGGGAAGTAGCAGGCACTTGATGGTATTCAAATGAGACAGTGGGAAGTAGCAGGCACTTGATGGTATTCAAATGAGACAGTGGGAAGTAGCAGGCACTTGATGGTATTCAAATGAGACAGTGGGAAGTAGCAGGCACTAGATGGTATTTAAATGAGAAAGTGGAAAGTAGCAGGCACTAGATGGTATTCAAATGAGACAGTTAAAAGTAGCAGGCACTAGATGGTATTCAAATGAGACAGTGGAAAGTAGCAGGCACTAGATGGCATTCAAATGAGACAGTGGGAAGTAGCAGGCACTAGATGGTATTAAAATGAGACAGTGGAAAGTAGCAGGCACTTGATGGTATTCAAATGAGACAGTGGGAAGTAGCAGGCACTAGATGGTAATCAAATGAGACAGTGGAAAGTATCAGGCACTAGATGGTATTCAAATGAGACAGTGGAAAGTATCAGGCACTAGATGGTATTCAAATGAGACAGTGGGAAGTAGCAGGCACTAGATGTCATTCAAATGAGACAGTGGGAAGTAGCAGGCACTAGATGGTATTCAAATGAGACAGTGGAAAGTAGCAGGCACTAGATGGTATTCAAATGAGACAGTGGAAAGTAGCAGGCACTAGATGGCATTCAAATGAGACAGTGGGAAGTAGCAGGCACTAGATGGCATTCAAATGAGACAGTGGGAAGTAGCAGGCACTTGATGGTATTCAAATGAGACAGTGGGAAGTAGCAGGCACTTGATGGTATTCAAATGAGACAGTGGGAAGTAGCAGGCACTTGATGGTATTTAAATGAGACAGTGGAAAGCTCTTAGACGAATGCCGCGGAACACAAATTTGAGGAACAAAAATAACCTTGCAGAAGACAAATGCAAATGGCGAAAAGAAAAGTTAATTCTAAATCTAAACTTAAATCTTTCAAATCGAAGGCATTGCCATTATTATAAATAATAGACATATAGCCATTGAACTCTGCCTTGTTTGAGACTTAATCCTAGTTTCTAATTTTTTTCTATTCTATAAAAAAAAACAACTTAGTCCTGTACGAGGCTCTACCAATTGAATGCCCTAGGCCTTAATTGAATATGCCTTAGAACGGCCCTGACACGTGATTCGTATTCGTTGCATAATAAAAAGTAGCACTTGGGACAGGTACGAATGGATGACAATGACATGAAGCGGAAATTGTGGGCCGGGTTGTATGCTTATGTCTGTGCCGACTTTGACATCCACTCCTCACCATATGTATTTGTTTATTCTCTCAACAGATGATCTTTTCTGGACTTATGGCTCAACAATTTCGGAATTCTTTTGTAAGATTTCTTTTTCTTCAAACTATATTCTTTTTATTATTATTATAGCTTTTATATAGCGCTACTTTCATGCTTATAGCATGCTCAGGCACTTGATGGTATTCAAATGAGACAGTGGTTTTGGTCCAATCTCATTTGTGGACCGGTGGGGGGGAGGGGTATTTAGGAGTTGGTTTTCCGTGCTGCCTTTAGGCGCTCAGTAAACACAACTCTGCCCGAGTCGGGTGTTGAACCTCGAGCCCCCTTCTAGGTAGCCAAGCCAAGCCAAGTTCAAGCGCACTTAGCCTTTCGACCACGCTTCCCACCATATACATTCAGGGCGGTGGCTGAACGGTAAAGTGCTTGAATTCCGAACCGGAGGGTCCCTGGTTCGAATCCTGGGATTTTTCAATTTTGGATCTTTAGGGTGCCTTGGAGTCCACCCAGCTCTAATGAGTACCTGACATTAGTTGAGGGAAAGTAAAGGCGGTTGGTCATTGTGCTTGCCACGTGACACACTCATAATTTAAGACAGTTGACCTTTGCATCATCTGCTCTATTGACCACATGGACTGAAAAGGAACTTTACTTACTTTACTAAAAATATTGTGATATCAAGCGATAGATGTGAATACTAGACGTGTTTTCCACTGAGTAGGACAAAGGAAAACAATATCCTGTTCTTCTCTTCAGAATATTTGTTATCTATTTTATTTTAGCGTCTCTTAGCTATGAACAGGGCTTATTTCCAACGATTTGCTATAGACAAGTTGGCATGTTGATGTCTTCTTTAACTTCCTCTAAAACTCAATTTACTGTTCTATGATTTAAAAAAAAATAATTTAATAGGTTTGGGATGGATTGTAATACTCTTGAAATCTGGAGGAACATCCGAAACAAGTAAAACTTGGATTCTCAATAATTAATGTTGTCCTAAGTGCATTTTGTGTGACAAGCGTCTTATTTTTTTTTTTTGTGTGAACCATATCTGGGATCTCTTTTCTTCTCTTATTGGTTTCCCTAGCTCACTGATGCCCAAAATACGGTCGGCTACATGGAGTTATCCTGTCTGCCGAAACATCAGACCAGAATTGTAGAGAAAAAAAAGAATCTTTCAAAATATGTTAGGGCTTTCACGCTTTCTTCCATGGATTTCATTCTTTGCTTTTCTAATATTCCTATTACTATTTCTTATTCTTGTAAGAAAAAAAACTTTTTTCTTTTAACTTTTAGGCGATATGAATCTTCAGTTATTTTTAATTCTTTGAATTTTCAACTGCTGTCTAGAGTTAGCCTTGTGCGTGACATCTTGTAAATGCAGCACAGGGCATCATTTTTTCACCATTTTGGATCGTCTTTTGGTATCAACGCTTGTGGTGCTGTACCATTTAATATGTGTGTGCTTTAATGAAATGAGAGATCCGAAGAAAAGTGGAAAACTATGGTAGGATATCACAGCGGACTGGCAGCAAGTTATCAGAAAATTTTTCAATTCATTTTTTTTTCGTAGATGTGTCCGTGACTTCATTGTCAGAAAATCAAAATGGCGCGTGGGCCGATCTAGGTTGGGTATTACCGCGGCATAGCTGATTTGAGTGGGACTCAGAAAAAAAGAACATTTACGCGAATTGGTCCTAGGATATGTGTAGTGGAGTGGATACTTTTTCAGGCCACACCGGCCACCCAGATATCCTAGTGACCCTTCCCCCTAAATGGCGCCTTGTGTTCGCGTAAAAAGGCAGAACTACGTGGGCACTGTCTATTCTACCGGCATCTCTTGTCGCTGTTGTGTCTGTTCGTTACTGGGCCTACGTCGTCTCCACTCCCTGTTTGTGCCTGGTTCTCTACACCATATGTTTATGTATGCCTGCAGGTCTTTAGTGTATAATAAACAGTTTGGAATCGTCCTACGAGTTGCCTTCGTCATGTCATTTAGTATGTTCTGTGCCAAACCCACCACATATGGAATAAGAAATTACATTTAACTTTGTATTGAGAATTAAGAGGAGGAAGGTTAATAAGACGTATAAAAGAAATAAAAATTAAGAAATTTGTTTTAAGCTGAACATTTAGGTATGTTTCTGATAGTAAGGTTGTTACAAGCTATTTCATGGTTACATCATGCTCAGAGCTCTCTTTACGAACGTTCTCTTAACACATATGACTGGTTCTCGGGAAGAAGTTGTTCACATCGTCTGGAGGTAAGGCCTACGGCTTAGTAAGTGTGATAGTTTAGTGACAGTTTAGTCTCTTTAGGAAATTTTTTTTTTCATGAAAGCTGGTGCTGAAAATGGGTGAAACCGGAAAAGATTCATTCGCACCAAAGTTTACATGAGATCATCATCGGGCTAGGGCAACAATGAAAAGCTGTGTGGGTACAAAGAGGCTTCGCTTCGACCCCATTTTGAAAAATGTTCATTAAGCAGCCATATTATATGACTATACGAAGATAAAATCAATCAAAAGTAAAACCAAGGGTTACTCCCTCCCACCACCACCCCAGACACACAGACAGACACACACCAAGTTCACATGTTTAAGATCAATATTAGGCTCTTTTGAAAAAGGACAAAGTTTATCGTATATAACATTTTATTTTTATATTTATTTATTTGACCTAATTTGTACTTCCAACAGCCAGTACCAAAAGAAAAATCAATACACCTTAGACTTGCAACTGGATCGATTATTAATTTCTATATATTTCTGTCATGTCTACGTTGTGAGTATTGCAAACTGCCAATCACAGTGTCTTTAATGTTGTGTGGACCTGCTGACCAGTGCTTCATTATTTCTATTTTTACATCTTCTTTTTTTTTATATAAGCGTTGACGTCTGGGCGAATAGGTCTTTGACTGTTATCAACTAGAACTTACACTATTAAGGTAATGGTTAGTAATTTAACTTCGCTATAAGGTGACAGGCTGTTTAGTATCAATTTCTCAGCTTGTTTAGATGACGGAGAAGGGTTGTCTATAGATTTAGAACACTGTGTCGCTGGAGACTTCTTTACACTTAATGATCACTACGTGATGGGTCCCTTGAAGCAGGTAGGGGCGTGTTCTTATTTTTTAAAGCCATATCTCCCACAGGATTTTGCAATCTTTTACCTTAGTGAATCGCTATATTCATCTTACCAGATTCCACGTTAATTTTTTTTTTATTTACTTAGGTACCGCCAATGAAATCTTGACTTAATGGATAAAAACAACACAAAGCCAGTATCTTATTAGTATTATGTATACATCGGTAATTATAATACATATACCTCCTCTCTTACATGGGAAAGTTAATTTGTACCAGGACTATTGCTGTAAATAGCTCGCAGGCTATTAATTAGGACATTCATTAATAGTGGTAAGATAAAAGTCGCATTTGTAAGGTTGTATGAGGGAAAACATAAAAAAAAGTAGCAATAACACATAAAAGACAGCCATATTTACAAATCGAGGCGCGTTGGTAATTTTAAAGTGCTTGGCTTACGAACCGGAGGGTCCCGGGTTCGAATCCGGGTGAAGACTGGGATTTTTAAGTCCGGGATCTTTAGGACGCCTCTAAGTACCCCCCCCCCCAGCTCTAATTGGTACCTGACATTAGTTGGTCATTGTGATGGCTACATGACACCCTCGTTAACTGTAGGTCACAGAAACTGATGAACTTTACATCATCTGCCCTATAGTCCGCATGGTCTGAAAGGGGAACTTTGCTTTCTACTTTGCAATAATTTACAAATAGAAAACAAAACCTAATAAAATACTCAGAAAGACACATATGCTAGGACAAAATCGTACAAGTGCTCATTCTTCCTAAGCGCTGATAGAACATGTAATGGGTTGCCTGAATCAGCCAGAAAAACCAACGACTTATCAGAGTTTAAATCACTCATTAACACGTATGACTAGATTGGCGCATGAAAAGCATTGGATGTAATTATCTTCTCTATTGAAATCATTATCTTGTCTTATCTTATCTTATATAATATATAATGCTACTTCAAAAAAGAAGATGATTACGTCCTACACGTCATGCATTCGGTCATGCATATTAACCAATGACTTAAATTCTGCCAAATCTAATAGATAAGGTAAGATATACATACACTACCACCTTTTAACTGCTTACAAATAATGTCAATAGAGGAATTTATTTATAGGCTAGAGAAGTTCAGTTGAATGTTTTGTTCTTTTGCTGGTGTAGTATCGAGGTACCGTGGCCTAAATTATAAGTGTTCACAAATGACTTGGCAAAATGAAATCACGTATAGGTCTGTGTGCTTAACACTGTTGAAATACATACTAGGATACATAATGTTGTGGCCTCTGAGAAGTCAAGTGATGACCTCACAAGGCACTTGAATTTCAGTATTAAAGTGGCGATAATACAAATGATGCCACTAAAGCGAAAGTGAAGACTTAAAATGGTCACCATAAACTAGGGTAACATCATCGGTAAATTTACTAATATTAGAAATAGGACAGACATATAAAAAGGAAAGTTGATGCATCGTTAGGCCTATTGCATACCCTGCTATTACCCGTCGTCCTGCGGGAGGTTGAAACTAGGAAGTGTATTATCTTCATCATTGAAGGAACATCCAAAACATGTAGAATATTTTTACAAATAATTGGTTTTAAATATAAAGTTACATACAATTTTGTTTTTGTTTTCCTTATCACATACGAAACACCGTTGTGTGTTAGTGTGCACTTGTGTATGCGTCTATTCTATGTGCTTTGTCTATATATATCAGATTCTATGAGCGTAGCCGAGAGGGGTTTTGTGTTACCCCCCTCCAGAGGGCTTAAAGTTAAAAGCCCCATCCACAGGGTTTTGAGTTTAAAACCCACCTCCAGCGGGGTTTGAAGCGAAAAACTACCTCTTCAATATAAAAGAAAAAGCAAATTACTCCCTCAAAATTCTAGGAGCGTAGCCAAGGGGGTTTTGAGTTTAAACTCCCCTCCTCCAGAAGGCTTAAAGTGTAAAACAGCATGGAAGTCATCAGCCGAAATTTTAAAAAAGACGAAATGTCTCTAAACAAAGATGGCTATGTCGGATTTCAGGAGTCAGTTATAGAGATCGGGTCACAATCAAGAAAATCCTATGCCGAACCACTTAGTAAGGTTGTGACAAAGTGTCGCTTGAGGTTTGCGGGACATGTTCTCCGACAAAATGAATCACGCATACCAAGAGTTGCGATTACATAGAGGCCATTACGAGGAAATCGGAAACAGGGACGTCCTCGTATAACTTTGCGGCACACTTTCATGGAGGTCCTCAAAGCTGTGTACACAAGGTGGAAAGAGGCTTCAGACATTGCCAGTAACAGATTTTTGAGGAGATAGCCAATGCGCCGAACGGCGAGGGAGAATCTAAGTCCTAAGTAAGTAAGAAAAGCAGATTAGGGTTTTGAACTAAAACATTTTGAATAGCAGTATAATGCACTGTAGATACCTCAGAATATGTTTTTTTTTGTTTTAAATACCGTAAGTTGTGCCTGACGGAGGGGAGCTCACAACGCCCCTCCCCCCAGACCCTCTTGCAGGTTTATTCCAGTCACTCCAGAAAGAACCTATTCCAGTCACTCCAGGAAGAACCTATTCCAGCCACTCCAGGAAGAACCTGTTCCAGTCACTCCAGGAAGAACCTATTCCAGTCACTCCAGGAAGAACCTATTCCAGTCACTCCAGGAAGAACTTATTCCAGTCACTCCAGGAGGAACCTATTCTAGCCACTCCAGGAAGAACCTATTCCAGTCACTCCAGGAATAACCTATTCCAGTCACTTCAGGAAGAACCTATTCCAGTCACTCCAGGAAGAACCTATTCCAGTCACTCCAGGAAGAACCTATTCCAGTCACTCCAGGAAGAACCTATTCCAGTCACTTCAGGAAGAACCTATTCCTGTCACTCCAGGAAGAACCTATTCCAGTCACTCCAGGATGAACCTATTCCAGACACTCCAGGAAGAACCTATTCCAGTCACTCCAAAAAGAACCTTTTTCAGTCACTCCAGGAAGAACCTATTCCAGTCACTCCAGGAAGAACCTATTCCAGTCACTCCAGGAAGAACCTATTCCAGTCACTCCAGGAAGAACCTATTCCAGTCACTCCAGGAAGAACCTATTTCATTCACTCCAGGAAGAACCTATTCCAGTCACTCCAGGAAGAACCTATTCCAGTCACTCCAGGAAGAACCTATTCCAGTCACTCCAGGAAGAACCTATTCCAGTCACTCCAGAAAGAACCTATTCCAGTCACTCCAGGAAGAACCTATTCCAGTCACTCCAGGAAGAACCTATTCCAGTCACTCCAGGGAGAACCTATTCCAGTCACTCCAGGAAGAACCTACTCCAGTCACTCCAGGAAGAACCTATTCCAGTCACTCCAGGAAGTACCTATTCCAGTCACTTCAGGAAGAACCTATTCCAGTCACTCCAGGAAGAACCTATTCCAGTCACTCCAGGAAGAACCTATTCCAGTCACTCCAGGAAGAACCTATTTTAGTCACTCCAGGAAGAACCTATTCCAGTCACTCCAGGAAGAACCTATTCCAGTCACTCCAGGAAGAACCTATTCCAGTCACTCCAGGAAGAACCTATTCCAGCCACTCCAGGAAGAACCTATTCCAGTCACTCCAGGAAGAACCTATTCCAGTCACTCCAGGAAGAACCTATTCCAGTCACTCCAGGAAGAACCTATTCCACTAACTTTTTTTTTTCATATAATCGTTATAATCTGTCTGTCTGTCTGGTAAAAAGTTTGAACAAGTTTGAACATGTTTTCTAGGCTCCCATTTCCCGATCTCGGACCAAGTTAAAACTTTTCAAAACATTCGTTGAACCTAACAAGACATGAATCAATAAAAAAAAATATAACCAGTTAGTTAATTAATTGTTAGAGATTAATTATTTCCTTTGATATCAAAATATCTCTTTTGTGTAGGCCCCTAACTTGTGGAATCTCCGGGGCTGTAGCCTTGACCACCTAGGTGGTACCGATGCGCTGTTTGTAAGTTTACTCTGAGCTACGTTTAACATATATATATATATATATATATATATATATATATATATATATATGTATATTGTATAATAGTCAAAATACATCAACAAACAACACAAAATATCATTAAATTGTCGTCATATTATAATTTACACTTATTTAGGCCTAACTCAAAAATATACTCTTAACAATGAACCCTAATTTTACAGGAATATTCTAGGCCGCAACTTTTAATTTGATTTTGCGGGCGCTTCCTTAAAATTTCACGTTTGTGTAAGTGGGGGGGGGGGGGATATCACCCGCCACTGCAAAAATAACATCCGTGAGTTAACAATATAAAACACTGCATGAACAAAAATGTCATAATCCCCATATCCTTTTATTTCAAATCCGGTTGGACGCTAGCTATAGACCTAGATATAAAAGTACGACCCATATATTGTATAATTAATAAATAATTTTGTTCTATAGACGAAAATATTTGCAAAAGCAAAATTGTAATTTGTTACAAATGCTCCTTCTTCTCTGCTTATTAGAGCATGGAATGGGGTGCCTGAGTCAGCCAATAAAACCAATGACTTGGCAGAATTTAAGTCATTGATTAACATGCGTGACAAGATTGAACTAGGAAACATACGTAGGACCATATACTTAGATATATTATATATAAGTCTATGCGTAGGACATAATTATTTTCTTCTTTTTTTTGAAGTAACGTCTCTAGCCTATTTCAAAAGATATGCCTAACTCTAAGTCTAATTAAGATATTATAGACATTTTTAGTCGACCTTGCAAGGTTTGGCCTTGATTGCCTTGAATCAAATTTGTTATCATTTATATTGTTTTAATTTTATTTTATAAATAATTTTTTACAAAACCATTATTGTGTGTAGATATAGACTAGAAATTCTACTCGTATTTTGATTTCAGAAACATCACTGGCAATGAATGTATAAAAAATACGATATTTTGGTTGAAGATTTTCGATCTAGGGCACGCCCACCTTTCGAGGGGTCAAATCCGGGTCAGCTTCTATCTGCTTTGAAAATGGCAACCGAAGATCAAACCAAACATGTATCTGTGGAAGAAGTACTCGCTAAAATGCGGGGTGAAGTTGAACACGAAGGACACGGAGAGTCCCATGTGTTCGTAATTCTAGGTGCTTCAGTAAGTTTTTGAAATTATGCAAGTAGATTGAGCTTAAATTGTAATTCTATATAATGTTGCTAATGCAAACTCTTACAACTCTTCTCTTGAGACTTGACTTGATGAGTAGTCTACAAAACAAACCATTCATTTAAATGTTGCTGACTCACTCTAGTCACTGGTGCTTCAAGTAGATTTTTAAAGTTATATAATAATGTAGTTAGAGATACCATGTAGTGAAATGGCATGGAGTTTTAGATATAGATTATAACAAAAGTTTTTTAAGAAAATGTTTCACTAAACTAGTCTAAACTTAAAACTACTCTAAACTTAAACTAAAACTGACAAACTCAAACTGAAATAGATCTAGAAATGTTCAAATATCTTTATTTAGACCTCTATACTGTTTATAGAGTAATATTATAAATAGAGACACATAGAGTATTATAATTATACTTATACTACTTATAGAGATGTAGACTATAGAACTAATTAAATAAATAATAATTAATCTGAAATATTTTTATTTCAAATTTTTAACAATCAATAATAAATATAATACAATGTTTATGAATGTGAATGATTGGTCATTTGTAACCAAATAAATTTTAGATGTCTAGATCCATATCATAAAATAGACTTAAAATATTGATACATATTTTGTCTCACTATGAAAGTATAAAGTAGTCCTAGAATTTAGAAGCACCATATAGTATAGTATAAACTATAATCTATGTTGTTATTAGTAGAGTCTTTCCATTCACTTTACATTCATTTGAAATTTAGAGATTCAAGCTTGAAAGATATTTTATTTGTATTCATAGCTACTGCATGAAAATATATTTAAAATTTTACTTAAGATTTATTTACAGCTCAGTTAAATTTTTAATACGTATCATATTCCATATGTAGTATAGTTAAAAACTTATTAACTGTTCTTCAAATATACTATTTAATAAATCGTTCACTGATGTTTTGTTCACCAACAAATCATTCATGACTATTCGTTCACTCAATAATTCATTCAGACGATTATTCGTTCACCCGACATATCGCTCACCGACAGTTGGTTCATGACAAATCGTTCACTGGATATTAACATATTATCACATGTTTAATTTGTTTACATTATAAGTACTTCAGGAGATTGATACACTAAAACTTTTGTTGCAACTATTTCCACACAAAAATTTTGGTTGCTAGAGATAAGGCCTAACCCAAGTTTCTTTCTGTAAAAGTAAAGTGACCCATCAAAAATGTTTTTACCCATTTTGGTGTCAGACAGTTTTTGTCATTGACTTTTGTCATTTTACCTTGACCAAACCAATACCCTCCTCTGTCTAGAATCTAGATCCACTGTTTTCTCATGGGTGAACAGCCTGGTCCAGCAAAACTTTAGTTTGATACAGAGACTAAATTGTTGAGTCAAAAATTATTGTCAAAAAACCTAATTACATATTGCAGTCTTTGCATGGATTTAAACTGACAACTAAAATGAGAATTATATCAATTAGTTACCAATATCCTATCTAAGCTTTTTATAATAAACATTAAAAATCTTAGTTGGCTTAGTACAATGAGATCCATTTAAAAAGAGGAGCCATATAAGTTTTTATATCAACAATATGGAGAGTAGATAAAGCTTGATGTCATTCATTTCTGATTTACCAGAGGCATAAATTTCAACTAAGCGGAAATCAGAATGTTGGTAGGCAGCTTATGAAAAGACTCATAAGCTGTGAGCTTCTTAATGGAAGTCATTCACTAGGTAGACATCACACAAGATAAAAAGCTACTCAGAATTCCCCTTCAATAAGACTGATGCACACTAGGATATATAATACTTTGGTCTTTGGGAGGTCCAGAGATGACATTCTAAGGCACTTAAATACCAGAGTGAAAGTAGCAATAATATAAAGCATCAACTGTAAGGAAGCTATAAGAAAGGCTTAACGAAAATGACTCGCATTAAACAAAACATCATTTCTAATATGAATAAAATTTGTTTCCATAATATCACTGTACCATAGCCTAAAATCATGAGCAACAATGACTAGACAAAATGTGGTATAACTTTATTTAGATACCTAGTACAACTAAGGCATAAAAAGGTTTATGTAGTTGCAATTGGCAAAGTTAAGATTGGACTCCACAGCTATCTTAGTAAACATAGAAAATGAGATCATCAATCTGTCTCTATATTTTTGTAACATTTTTTTGCTGACATGAAACTGCATGGTTTGAATGACCTCTGCATTGAATTACTTTATTTACAAAAAAAAAATCTTTACATACACTTTTGTTCTTTTGTGGTAATTAACTTCCTTATGTCCTATTATAAACTTTTGCTTTGTATTTCTTTAATGGATTTTAATATTTATAACATATATATATATATACTTCTTGATCCAATATAACCCCCTTTTTTTTTCCTTTTTTTTTTTTTCAGGGGGATCTGGCAAAAAAGAAAATTTATCCCACACTATGGTAAGGTCACTGAAATATTGAAACAAAAAATTTTTTAAATTGTAATAGTTTATAAGTAACTTGGCTTTAAAAATTATTCTGTGTAAATGTCAATGTATGTGCTCCTTAGAAAACAGATGTTACATTATTGTGGGAAGTTCTTTGTTCTTCTTCTTCGTTCTCTGTTTTGTTTGTAAAATGTTTTACATATTTCGGATGTTCCTTCAGAGTTGAAGATAGTTTACTTCCTAGTCTAAACCTCCCGCAGGACGACGGGTGATGGGAGCGGGCAGAGTTTGAACCCGGGACCATCGATAAATCCAAACGACAATCCAGCGCGCAAACCGCACGACCAGGCAGCCATATGTGGGGTAGCATTTGGCCCCTTTCTTATTTTTCAAAACATTAACTATAAATCTATAATGATATACTGTAGTCCCTGAGATTAATGCACAAATTTTTAAAATCTGGCTTGGTAGCTCCCAGCAAGAAAAAACAACAACCATAAACACATAAAATTTATATTTATATTTATTGCTTTTATTAAGAGGAAACAATATATAAATAATGTGAAATAAATAATTGAAGATAATAATAACATAGTTATCATTGATACTCTCCTTTTGCTAGCAAACATATTTCCTTTAAGTCTGTGTCTGCTGAAAGTCCAACATTCTCACTCACACTATTTAACAAAATTAAAATCATGCTTATATCAAGATGACTTATCTTTTAAACTCCTATCAGTGACTTATTAGCATATTTCATAAATTAATGCTTGCTTAATACAACCACATATTTAGTTGATGTAATACAAATTTTTGGTGTTAATATACGTCTGATGTGCAGTTCTTGTTCTTGTTAAGGTGGTTGTTTAGAGACGGTTTGCTACCTCATAAAACATACTTTATTGGCTATGCAAGGACTAAACTTACAGTTGAGAATGTTCAGAAAAACTGTTTACCTTACATGAAGGTAAGGGATATGCACACAATATTATTTACATACATTTGCTGCAACTGTTGTATTAGTTCAAGAATAATATATGTGTTTTTTTTTTAAAAGCTCTAAGATAATGTAAAAAAAAAAATATATAGTTTGAATGTACTAAATGTTTAATCAGGCACATGGGTAAATGGGAGGTATCAGTAATTTAACACTCAGGATAGGAATTTAAATATCCTACCAATTAAAAAGTAATCTTATTCACTTTTTGTTCTATTTTCTAGAAACTTTTGTTTTCTAGGAAGTAATTGGATACCTTGAGATTTCATTTTCATCGTAGAAAGAAAATGTCTATATTAATATTCAACTTTTTATCATATTTTTTTTTTTTAAAACTGCAGCCCCAAAAACCTAATTTGAATTCATCATGCTGCAAACTATGTCGTAGCATTTTGCACACAATCAAGAGCATGTCAAAATTTAAAAAAACAACAACTCTGTTTTGTATTTGGTAGATTACTAATGAGATTGTCTTCTCTTTCAAATTGTCACCAGGTGAAAGATAGTGAGACTGAGAAGCTGAAAGAATTCTTCAAGCTAAACGAATATGTTGCCGGCAGCTATGACAAGACCCAAGATTTTGTGCAATTAAATAAGGCCATTGAGGAGAAGGGGAGCGCTAACAGAATCTTCTACATGGCTTTGCCCCCTTCTGTTTTTGAGGCAGTTACTTTAAACATTAAAGCTGTTTGTATGTCAAAAGGGTGTGTTTAAAATGAGATTTCTTTCGTTAATTTTTTTTAATGAAGTAGGAAAAAAAAACACCATTTTTTTCATAAAAAATACCCTATATGGACTTCACCTTTACCTATCCCTTAGTCAGTTGAACTGTTGACCATTTTTTCTCCATTTCTCTCTGTCTTTCCCTTTGATAGAGTCTCTTTTAATGACAACCCTGTCCATTCTTTAATGTTGTCTTCCCATCACTTTCTGTCAGCCTCTTCTTTTTTTTTTCTGGTACTGTTCCCTGAAGGAAGGTCTTTGCAAGCCCTGAGGACCTTGTGATGTAGCCTTAGAGTTTTTAAGTTTCCATTTTTTTATGGTAGTTAGCATATCATTGTGGGGCCAGATTGCTGCACTAATCCTGTCTCATCTCTTCAGTTGTGATGTGGTCTTTGTATGTGATACACATGATCTTTCTGTAGCATCTCAATTCCTTTGCTAGGAGTCTCCTAGTTCTGCAGTCAGTGTCAAAGATTTGCAAGCATATAAGAGTGTCACCATGGCTTGGGAGCACACAAGCCGAGGGTTATGCCTTTGCCTCTCATAATTGTTTTGATTTTTCAAATGTTGCTGTGGACTGCCGTTCTGAGCAGTTGTTCAGGCTTTGGTTCCTTTATCTGAGACGATAGCTCCAAGATATTTAAAATTACTGACACTGTCAGCTTTTCACCTCCAATATTGATCTCCCTTTAAAGCCCTGTTGGTCATGATATGTGTATTTTTGGCATTGATTTGCATACCATATGCTGCTGAGGTATTGTCTATGCGCATCACAAAGTCTGCTAGCTCTTCTTTTGTCTCTGCCAGACCAACTATGTAATCTGCGCAGTTAAAGTTAGTAATTCTTATTCCTCCAATGCTTACTGAACCTTCAAAGCCCTTGAGAGCATCTTCCATTGTTCTGTTAAAGAAGATATTGAATTAAAGTACATATTGAAAAGAGTTGAAGAGAGTAGGCAGCCTTGTCTAACTGTGGTTTTAATAAGGTCCCCTATGTTGTGTCCTGCTTGTAGAGGTTTTGGACTACTTTTATTATGTCTTTATTTACATTGTACTTTTCCATTGTCGTCTAGATTACCCCATGCCAAACTCTGTCAAAAGCTTTCTTGAAAACATGAAAAAGATTCTGTTTGTGTTGAAGGTATTTGTCAGAGATTTTCCTGAGGTTTAGGATTTGTTCTGATGTGCTGCGGCCTTGTCTAAAACCTGCTTGTTCTTCTGATATAATTTTGCCTGCTATCTGTTCAATGTTTTTTTTTTAGACTTGCTATATTTTAATTGCTTGAAATAGTTTCTCTTGTTTTTTTATTAGTTTAAATATATTTATTAATAATTATTATATACAAAGAAAAGTAAGTTAACCAAATGTTAAATTTAAAAAAATTAGGCTATATTTTTCAACCAATTTAGTGCATCAACTCCAGTACATTTAACTAACTATACAAGGAGACACATTTTAAAAATAGAAATATCAATTAACTTGCTTGAATTTTTTGTGGTGGAGGCAAAGTGGCTGAGTGGTAAATTGCTTGGCTTTTGAACTGATAGGTCTTCAAATCCCAATGAAGACGCCCCTAAGTCCACCCAACTTTTAATGGGTATCAGACATTAGTTGGAGTAAAGTAAATGTGGTTGGTCATTGTTCTGACCACACAACACCCTTGTTAACTGTGGTCACAGAAACATCATCTATTCTATAAATTGAAAGGTCTGCAAGGGTTACTTAATTTTTTTTTAATTTTTTTTTTCAGTGATAAATGGACCAGGATAGTTGTTGAGAAGCCATTTGGTAAAGATTTAGAAAGTTCTAACCAGTTGTCACAACATTTATCTGCATTGTTCAAAGAGGAAGAACTTTATCGTATAGATCATTACTTAGGCAAAGAGATGGTGCAGAACTTAATGGTGTTAAGGTAAATACAAAAATCTTAATTATCAATTCATTAAAAATGAATAATTATTTTTTTTATATGTGCAAGAAATTTTATTTTTTATTTTTAAGGTTTGGTAATAGAATCTTTAGTCCAATCTGGAACCGTGAAAACATTGCCAGTATAGTCATATCATTTAAAGAGCCTTTCGGAACACAAGGAAGAGGAGGCTACTTTGATGAGTTTGGTATACTGAGGTAAAAAAAAATTTTAACTTTTTTCATTGCCATTTTTTTTAAATTATTGTTCATTTTTTAGAAAAGTGATTGTTATTATACAGGTACTTGTTTTACTTTGTATTTGTTAATCTAAGTAGCATTCTTTTCAAGACCATGTTGTACTTGTTGCACTCTCTAAGTAGCATTATTTTCTCAAGACCATGTTGTATTTGTTGCACTCTCTAAGTAGCATTCTTTTCTCAAGACCATGTTGTATTTGTTGCACTCTCTAGATAACATTCTTTTCTCAAGACCATGTTGTTTTTGTTGCACTCTCTAAGATAACATTCTTTTCTCAAGACCATGTTGTTTTTGTTGCACTCTCTAAGATAACATTCTTTTCTCAAGACCATGTTGTTTTTGTTGCACTCTCTAAGATAACATTCTTTTCTCAAGACCATGTTGTATTTGTTGCACTCTCTAAGATAACATTCTTTTCTCAAGACCATGTTGTATTTGTTGCACTCTCTAGATAACATTCTTTTCTCAAGACCATGTTGTATTTGTTGCACTCTCTAGATAACATTCTTTTCTCAAGACCATGTTGTTTTTGTTGCACTCTCTAAGATAACATTCTTTTCTCAAGACCATGTTGTATTTGTTGCACTCTCTAAGTAGCATTCTTTTCTCAAGACCATGTTGTATTTGTTGCACTCTCTAGATAACATTCTTTTCTCAAGACCATGTTGTATTTCTTGCACTCTCTAAGATAACATTCTTTTCTCAAGACCATGTTGTATTTCTTGCACTCTCTAAGATAACATTCTTTTCTCAAGACCATGTTGTATTTCTTGCACTCTCTAAGATAACATTCTTTTCTCAAGACCATGTTGTATTTGTTGCACTCTCTAAGTAGCATTCTTTTCTCAAGACCATGTTGTATTTGTTGCACTCTCTAGATAACATTCTTTTCTCAAGACCATGTTGTATTTGTTACACTCTCTAAGATAACATTCTTTTCTCAAGACCATGTTGTATTTGTTGCACTCTCTAAGATAACATTCTTTTCTCAAGACTATGTTGTATTTGTTGCACTCTCTAAGTAGCATTCTTTTCTCAAGACTATGTTGTATTTGTTGCACTCTCTAAGTAGCATTCTTTTCTCAAGACCATGTTGTATTTCTTGCACTCTCTAAGATAACATTCTTTTCTCAAGACCATGTTGTATTTGTTGCACTCTCTAAGTAGCATCCTTTTCTCAAGACCATGTTGTATTTCTTGCACTCTCTAAGATAACATTCTTTTTTCAAGACTATGTTGTATTTGTTGCACTCTCTAAGTAGCATTCTTTTCTCAAGATCATGTTGTATTTGTTGCGCTCTCTAAGATAACATTCTTTTCTCAAGATCATGTTGTATTTGTTGCACTCTCTAAGTAGCATCCTTTTCTCAAGACCACTCTCTCAACAAATATGTTGCCTATCTTACTTCCACCAGGTTTTGAGCTCTACTTAATTAAACTAACTCTAGGTCCTGGTTTAAACAAGAAATGAGGGTATCAGCACAGCGACTAACCACCTTGAGAGCATCTAACAGTGACACAGTGACTAACCACCTTTACCTCTGCTTAACTAATGTCATGTACCCATTAGAGTTGGATGGACTAGTCTTTACTGAGATTCCAACCCCAAATTTGGAAGCCAAATGCTTTACCACTTGGCCACCACTCCCCCTAGCCCCCTGATTACATTTTTATAATGAAAATTATACATTTTATAATACAGTTTTTTTTATTTTAACTACTACGTTTATGTTTCTTTCCTGTTTGATGAGACAAACATTTTTGTTTTCCTGTTAGGGATGTGATGCAAAATCATCTGCTTCAGATTTTGACACTTGTTGCCATGGAAAAACCACCTTCAACACATGCCGAAGATATACGCAATGAAAAGGTAAGTCTTCGTACTATGTTTTTTTTTTAGTCATTAAGTAATGACATTTTTTTTTTTAAGATTCCAAAAAAAAAAAAATTTGTCCTGATTTCATTTTAATTTTTATTTTTTCGCAGGTGAAGGTTTTAAAAAGTATACCACCGCCAGATATAAAAAATGTAGTATTAGGACAATATGTTGGTGATCCTAATGGAGAGGGTGAAGCTAAGCTCGGCTATTTAGATGATCCTACAGTCCCTAAAGGTGATTACACTTTATCGATAAGTATTTCAACAATTTTTATTATGAATTGTTTAGACTAGGTTCACATACATGCCCAACCTAAAATTTGTCTCATTCTGGGAAAGTGTGGGTGTTCAAAAGAAAGGGTTATGACCAGCCAAATAGTGATTACGATCTAGATACATCATGTAATCATGTGGCTTTGGCATATTTTCAGAGTGTTTGATTTCCATATTCTTGACAAAATTTTAAACATTATCAGAAATTACAAAAGCTAATAACTTTATCTTAGACTAAGACTGCTTTATTGATCCTTATGGAAATTTGTTGTGATTACAAGGACTCTTTTTTCTCTTTTTAGTTTGCTTTGTTACTTGTTCACATTATCATCTGTCTTGATTGTTGAACTCTTTCTCTCTGTAACTATTTACCACATTCTGATGGAATCAACGTTTGTATCGTCGGATAGGAGAGAAAGAGTTAAAAATGAAATTGCAGTGAAATTGCTCATTAGCAGATTAGCATTTTGAAGCTCACATCTGCTAAATGAATAGTTTCCTGCATTAAGAATTTAATTTTAACTTTTTAACTTACTTTTCATTTTCCGCAGGTTCAATAACACCTACATTTGCCACTGTTGTACTTTTTGTTAAAAATGAAAGATGGGATGGTGTTCCTTTTATTCTCAGGTGTGGGAAAGGTAACCAACATGTTTTTATTTAAGTTAAAGCCAAAAATTTTGTTCAAACTTGACAAAGTTATAAAAATGTAAAGGATAGCTGGATGTAAAAAAAAAAGGTCTCATTATTCATGGAATGTCAAGGTCTGTTTCTTGTCAAGTTTAAAAAGAACTTTATTTTTTTAGTATTGATAGCTTTATTTATTTATTTATTTATTTTTTTTTCTGAATTTTCTCAATGTAATTCTGATAACAAACTTGCTTTGAATTTCAAACAAAACTGTAGCCTTGAATGAGCGTAAAGCTGAGGTCAGAGTTCAGTTCAGGGATGTTGCTGGAGATATTTTCCCATCAGGGGAGGTCAAACGCAACGAGCTTGTGATTCGTGTACAGCCAAGTGAGGCGATCTACATGAAGATGATGGCCAAAACACCTGGCATGAGCATAAACTGTGAGGAGAGTGAGCTAGATCTGACTTATGGCAGCCGCTATAGGGTAAGTTACTGTCACTGTTTATAACTAGTCTTTCATGGGAGGTTCACTTTTTTGAAGAAGCAATCTCTTGTAACTAGAAAATCTTTTCTTGAGGCCATATTTACAAACATAAAAAAAACAACAAACCCCTTTCGAATATCTGGTTCAACATTATGATAGATATGTATGTTGAACAAGTAGAAAACATAAATAGCAATTTTATCTTATAAATTACTAATGTTCTTTCAAAACAGAAGAAATTGTAATTGATATACCTTTATCTAAAATTGACCCTTCCATCTGACAAGCTGTTGGTTGTGTCGGATGTTTGGGTCACCGCCAGTTTTACCATGTGACATACTGTACGGCTCCTTAATTTTTAGACTCCTAAGACACTATGATATTATACTGCTCCTTAATCTTTAGACTCCTAAGACACTATAATATTATCATTACTAGATCTTATATCTATATTTATTTGGAAGGATAGTAAATATATTTTTTTCAACTGCAACTTCTCAGGCATGTGCTGGGATTTGTTTAGTTTTTTTTCTGACTTATCTACAAATATATGTAATAAAGTTGTAGCAGAGAGACATCCTGCTATAGTTTCCCTTTTCAGACCTTATGATCAATAGGGCAGATGATGTAAAGGTATGTTTATGTGGCCCATGGTTAATGAAGGTGTCATGTGGTCAGCACAACAACCAACTGCCTTTACTTTTCCCAAACTAATGTCAGTAAGGCGCCCAAAGATCCTGAAATTGAAAATTCCAGGATTTGATCCCCGGTTCGGAAGTTGTAAAAGAGAGAAGCCCTGTTATGGTTAAAATAATTTCATAGTCTCTTAGACTGTATCTTCAAATATTGCTCATGTTGGTTTTGAGTAATTATTTTAAACTTTAAGATGTTCTAGAAATTTTGTGTTTGAATTGAGTGATTTAACTGTTAGACATTTTTGACAATGATGATCACTTTCCTTATTTAGAGTCTGTGAGTCTGGGACTACAATTCTTTTCAGATGCAAATTCTTTTCAGATGCATCTAGCTTAGTAGTTCCATTGGTGTGCATAAATTCCCCCCCCCCCTTTTTTTTTTTATATAAAATCTTTTTTTTTTTTTTTTTGGTCTATGTCTGCGCTTGTCTCACTTTAGTTAGTCTTTTTTTTTTTATCCAGCACACAGATTACTTAAAGAATTTGTTTTGATTTTGTATGTATTATTTGTATTTATGTTCTAGGGAGTGAACATGCCTGATGCTTATGAACGCTTGATCCTTGATGTCTTTATGGGGTCACAAATACATTTCGTCCGATCTGATGAGCTTTATGAAGCGTGGCGCATCTTCACCCCTTTATTGCACCACATTGAATACAACAAACCAAAACCTATTGAATATGTGTATGGCAGGTGAGTCCACTTCATTGGTAGGCCTACCTTTCTATTGTGTTTTTAATCTTGTGTATAGTAAGTAGATGTGTTTACATTTTATTTGTTACAACTTCATAGTTTTTACATTGTATTATATTTTAATGTAGGTTGTGAGATATTTTTATAAGTTTTATTTACAACTTTTTAAAAGAATTTGAACAAAGTTAATAATGTTTTTTAAACAACTAGGGACATTTTATTTGACTACCTCTTTTTTTGTGCTAATCGTTGTTCAAAATAAAATAATATTGGCTAAGTTATATTGTCCAAAAGAAAATAATTCAAGTTTTGCAAATTAATTGTCTTTAGAACTATTTTGTTGGAAACGCTGTCATCCTGGCTGTACTTAATCCCTTGGCATTTCCCTATTGCTGTAACTTATCCCTGTTCTTAACCTGTGAATTAAAAAACAAAATCCTTAAAATGACATAATTTAAATATCAACTATTAGTCAACTTTAAATTTTCCAGTAATCTCTGTAGTGTCTACTTGAAAAAGTTTTTATTCATTACCTCCAGTTTTCAACATCTTTAGCACTTTTCTTTAAAAAAGAACTTAAACTCATAGTTTGTTTTTTAACTTTTCAAATAGCATTGATGAAAAAGGGTAATTGACTAATTATGTTCTTTCTCTCTTGATTAATTTTGATTTAACAATATTTTTTTTTCTCATAACATTCAAATGGAGTTGTTTCTAAATTTTAGTTTCTGTAAGAAAAAATTTTCATGTTTTTATTATGCCCTATTGGATTTTCTTGTCGTGTAATTATGTTTGGCATGAACCTTACCCATCCTTCCCTCACAGCCGCGGCCCAAAGGAGTCGGATGAACTGATGCTTAAAAGCGACTTCAGATATACAGGATCTTACATCTGGAAGTCCACCAGCATGGCCCTGGCCCAGTAGATGCAGTCATTAAGTTTTGGTGAAACAGAGACAGGAACTAACTATAAATTTATTTTGTTTTACGTAGACTACCAACTGCTTTTGCTGCACACAATATTTTGTTCTGAATTTCTTTTTTTTTTAATTTTGTACTATCTTTTTATTAAAATGTTATATAAAAGAAAAACAAGTATCATTTTACATGTTTCATACTGAGACATTTTTAAATTTGAAAAGTATGAAAACTATCACCATCTTATTTTGTAACAGTCAGCATTTAGTATTTATTTTACTTTTTTTCACCATACTTTTATTGCTTATGTAGACTTATATTCTTTGTTATTTGAATTCTTAACACTCGACATGCATCTTATGGATTCCACCCAATTCAAACCTACACCCCCCACCCCCAATTAAAGAAGAAGTTTGTTATATCCAGAAAAACAAAGCTAATATATATTCAGCTCTCAGGTACCCCGCTCCGTGGTCTCCAGCTGGCCAGCCAGTCCAATGTTGTCACAATAAGTCCAGTTTGTGATTCTTCACATCTCTGATGAGCTCATTCATCAAAAACTTGTCTCTAGGGGGAGTTGTGTGGGGTTTATTTGATTGAGATGATAATTGAACAGAGGTGTGTGTCCTGTCCTTAGTACTCATTCTATTGTTTCTACCTTTTTTTTTTTTTTTATTTTTTTTTTTATTACATAAACCTATAAATCAATATTGTTTACATTTTATATCTAAAGAGTCCTGTCTTTTTTACACATACGTATAAAATATACTTTATGTTTTAATATATTCTTAACTGTTACATGCAGCCACAACTAAGGCTGTACAATAAGTGACGGATGTGATCAAATAAATATTTTTTTTTCAGTACTTTAGTCTCGGTATTAATCTCTGTGGGAATACTGTTTTTCCTTTTTAAATTTGAGGTTGATTTTTTTCAAAAATTCAAATATGAATACTGATAGTAGCCAGAAGATTGAATTTACATTGAACTAAATTAGGAATAAAATGATGTCATTAGGAGATTGAATGTACATTGAACTAAGTTAGGAATAAAATGATGTCATGAGGAGAATGAATGTACATTGAACTAAATTAGGAATAAAATTATGTCTTGAGGAGATTGAATGTACATTGAACTAAATTAGGAATAAAATGATGTCTGGAGGAGATTGAATGTACATTGAACTAAATTAGGAATAAAATGATGTCTGGAGGAGATTGATAGCACTTTTTAACATGTTACTTATTAAAACAGTTGCTATTAGAGTCTAAAAAAAATTGTTTTCCAAGAATGTTAAAAGTTATGCAGTCTGTATGGCCACCAAAACTTTTGCATCAATAATGACTATATATAAAATTTTCCTAAAACAAAAATGTATTTGATACCATACACCATTTGATTCGTATAAATTTTTTTTGAACATACAGTATTTCTCAGTATCTCCAGAACTGATTATTTTTATGTCTATTTATAGTCATGCTAGATATGCTGCACTAAAAAAATATTGAGACATTGACACTCAGTCTACAACATATAAGTTAAATTTTGCTATATTATGTTCACACACTTTACAAAAGAAAAAGTAATTTTAGAATATTATTGCAAGTGGAAATTTAAAAAAATGCTTAACTTGCCACTAGAACTGCAGTTTGTTTTTAAGAGAATTGCACCGTTTTAGTGTCTATCTCAGTTCAACTAAACGGTTTGAATAATTTTTGATAAACCTAACCATTAGTGAACTGTAGTGGTAGAACTAAATGACGTTAACATTTTTGTGTTACATTATATGTCCAAGGAGAATCAAACTGTGTTTATTGTTGCTATATGTGATGGTGTTTTGTCTCTCAATTCTGAAGGGCAGATGAAGTAGAATTAAAGAATTTCTGTTTATGAGAGTTAATGTGATCATCTCACTCATTGACCATCTTTACTATCTCAACAAATAGACATCACATAAAGTTTTTAGATATTATTTAAAGATGGGTTAGACAAGGCTATTCTCAAAATTCTGAATAAAAATATTTGAGCTACAAGGCCACCTCTACACGACCTTGTCTGAAAATGTATTAAGACACAAGTGTATTATATTAAAAAAAGCTGCTTGTAAGGTTTCATTAATTTATGCCCTTTCTGTCAATCATAATGAGATTGCTTGATTTATGTCACCTGCATTTGTTTTATAATTGTGGCATTTAATATTTGTCTAGAATTGCATTTTAAAAGCAAAGATCTAAACACTACAGATTATATGATCTTATCATGACTTTTATAAAAAAACCTTGCACAAATATTTATTACTATTTTTAAGTCTCAATAAATTTACTTGACAAAATGATATTGTTCTTTTTCTATTAATTAATATATTCATTTTACCAACACAAAAATGTTCTCAAAATTTATACTTAAAACTGAAACATTATGTTTGATAAAGGGAATACAAAAATGTAACATTAACTGTCATTTTGGTTGCTAGATTAAAGAATGAATTTTTGATGTTTTTCTGTTGAGAAATGAAAAGTAAGTTTGAATTGTGTATTTAGCTGTATGCTAATCAACTTTAAAAAAAAAAAAAAAAGAATTGATTAATACTGCATGTGATTAAAAAAAAAACTACACACAAACAATCATTAGAAGTCAGTAGTATTGAGTTTGAAGGTTTCTTTTACTATTAAATATTTTGTTTCTTAATTATAATAAATTTGGTAAACACATTTCTCTGTTGAAAATCTAATTTTGATACTAGACTGTTGCTGTTAATTAGGTTCAATGCAGTTGCTTCTGCACATTGCTTTCATATTCATTGCATTAACTGTATTTCTCTATTAGAATAAGAACTCCACTAGGTTGGAATTTCTCACTTAGAAAGAAGTTGATGTCAGTCCTCATCCTTTTTTACAGTTTTAATTTTAAAATTTTCATTAAATTAATTTTCAATCCCTTGTAGTGCTGACCCTTTCCACTTAAAAATGTCAAGGTGAAGGTTGGCCACTTCTTACCTTGCCATAGTGTACCAGGGTTACATTTTATAAGCTTTTATTAATGGTCAGCGAAAGTTTCCCACTCTCTTTCGTTTTTGTTCACTCCCTTCTTTTGGTCTTTGGTTATGATCCTCCTTGAAACATTCATAACTTAATAAGTCTTTCTCTTTTACAATTTTTATCTATGGTTGAAAGTTGCTTTTATTTTTTGGGGGGATGGTACTTACTCAATATTTGTATAGGCTAGTGAAACTTACAATTTTTAGATGTATATTAAGTAAAAGTAAAAGGTCATGAACATTTTTACAAATACAAAAAAAAATGTTTCTTCCATCTTATATGTGGTTTGTTAACAGCGGCTTAAGATATGCCAGAGAATATTAATTTGACGATGTAAAAGAGGAGGTAGAAATCAATGGGAAAATTGGTTTTAAAAGACTTTTTGTAATGTAATAGAAACTGTGTAATTATCTTCTTTTTAAAATACTTTTATAATCTAAAAGATACAGTGTAATTATCTTCTTTTTGGAAGGAATGTCTGTAATCTATAAGATACATTTTTTAAAATCTGAACCCTACTTTTTTTTAAGGCTAATTATTCTATTAATGATCTTTCTATTTCATCTATTATTAGCCGAGGACCAAGAGAAAGTGATGAACTGTGTCGTGAGTTTGATTTCAGCTACACAGGAACTTATAAGTGGCCTTACCAGGAGTCCAAAATGTGATGGGCACTTAGCTAGAGACATTTACTTTGGTGACGCCAGTCAACTTTGAACCAAGCAACCTTAGCAGTCAACTCTTGACTGATTGACAGAGCAGTAAATATTAAGCACAGTAATGGATGAATGAACCAATAATTGAGTTGATGGACAAAGCTTTCAATCACCTTAAATGTGTACAATTTTGTTTTGTATAACCAAGAGATGCAATTATTTTGAAAGGTGTGATTGACCTAGTAAATGTGAAAAATCAGCAATATGTAAAAAGAAAATTATACAAATTTTTTTAAACATTTGAACTTAACAAAAAAGTTTCTTTGAATTTTTTAAAATTCTTTTTAAACTACTTTTTTTTAAAAACTTTTGTTACAAACAAACACAAGACTTTAACAGCCTACCATGAGAATAATTTATTGAAATGTTTATAAGCAAATAATTTTTTTAAAGAATTTATAACATTAAAAAAGAAATGTAAATAATTACCTCAGTATAATTTATTCAATTAATGTTGCCGGTGTATTCATTTCAGTCTATTTATATACTAGTTGTATATTTATTATTGCTACTTTTTGAATTGCACTTAGCACATGTAATTCATACATTTAAAAAAATGTCTGCTAATAATTGAAACTGCTAAATATTTCATTGGACAGATACTCAGCATTATTTTTTTTTCTCCATCTTTCAATTTTTCTCTACACTCAGCTGTTTTCTTCAGTCAGATTTATGTTAGATTTCGAAGCTTCTGAACAGCAAGGATGGTAGCTGCTAAAATATTACTTCTTTGTCCTCTTCCAGAGCATTTTTCTTTACAATTTTTTGCTTTTTTTTTTCCATCTTTTTTACTCCTTGTTTTTGTTTTTCAATCTTACTCTTGAGTACAATGAAGAAATAAATTCTATGCATTAGATCCATTTCAATGAAGTGTATATTTATTTTACCCAACATTATTTAGATTTATGAAGACATCATAAAAAAAAAAAGGTTTGTGTAAGCAGATATTTTTGGAATGTCTTGTTTTTGTTGGTATCACTAAAATTCATAATATTTTATTTTTTTTTAAATTCATATTTTGTTTTTGTTCTTGTTGATGAAAATTGATTGAAATGGGGCATCTGCTAGTCCCAGGCTCCTTGTCAGAACAAGTTTAATAAGTACATAATCCATTGCTCAAACCATCTATAATCTATTTGCTTGCTTCTGAGCAAAGAAATTCTGTTTCCATTCATGTTGTAACTGGGGATTCTGTCTATTTGCCTAAAAAGGTGAGCTTTTCATTTCGCCAAAACAGAAACATGCTTGTCTTAGAAAAAATAAAAGTTTGGATTCAATTACCAAGTGATGATGAACCACAAAATGATAACAGAAAATAATAATAATTTTATTTATAAAGCGCTGTTAACAAACAATGGGAAAAGAGTCATTGGTTTTTATTTCAGCTAATTCAATGTCTATGAAATTGGTACAAACTAAATTTTAAAAATGTAATCTATATTGCAGTTTCAAAAAAAAGTTGAAGCCATTTTTCAAAATCTCAATGAAGGAAATAACTTCCAGAGATGTTGTTTCAAAAAAAAATAAAAATTTCTAGGCCAAAACATTTTATGAAGTAATTGTTTTCTAGTTTTTTTAGTCAACTGTCTTACCTAGAGAAATACAAAGATATTGTGGAATCCTAAATTAAAATAAAGAAACAAAAAAACATTAAGACTATTATGCTTTTAGTCTGAACTCAACTTCAACCATCTTGTGTGGTTCGTTATAACCTAGTGGTATTCTATTTTAGTTTTGGGCACTATGCTGTAGAGGTAAAAAAAAAAAAGTGAATGTATTCTTTGGTTTATATAAAAACAGCAGAAAGTATTTCTTGTTTTAATGGTTTTCATGTCCAAAAAAATCCCAGAGATGCTTATAGTTTCTGTTTAGATTCAAATGGTTTTAATTTTGTTGAGTCATACAAGTTTTGTCAATAACTTAAAAAAATTGTATTTAATTTTAGACAAAAACCACATTTGATAGAGAATTTGAAACCTGCTTTTGATCTGAACTTTTTCATGGAACTTACAATAACATTGCCTACATCTTAGCAAGCTTTATGTATCAAACTGATCACAATCAATCGTCATTTTGTTTTTATTAATTTAATAATAATTTTTTTTTGATGAATGAAAAGTTTATTTGGTGCTTTTTGATGTTCCATTCATTCATTAATCAGATCAAATGATTTTGTTTTCTGAGCCTCTGTGATTCTAATGCAGCACTTGACATGATACTCCAACTAGTTTTGTTCCTTTAACTTACATTCTTTACACTATGTTCTTTTTGTCATTGGTATTTGACATTTTACGAAACAAAGAATTTTTAATAAAATTTTTTAATAAATCTCTTTTGTTTGTGTTTTTGAAAGACATTTTCTCATCAGTTTATGGTTTAGTAACAAAAATCACAGAATTTGTTTTTATATCTGTTTCCAAAGAACCATGTAAATCCACCAATCTGTTAAAGTTTTATTAGACAAGTGATAGGTGACTGTCAAGTTCATTAAATGTCACAATAGCATTGATTTTATGTGGTGTTTTTTTTTGCTAATTTTATAACAACATAAAACCTTGTTAGATCAGCACTAGCCAATGTATCCTCTTGGAGTTCTCAGAAACACATAGAAGTTTAGAATTACCTTTCCCCCCCTCCCTTTTTTCGTCGGACCAAACTAGAAAATCGAAAAAAAGAATCTTTCAAAATATGTTAGGGCTTTCACTCTTTCTTCCATGGATTTCATTCTTTGCTTTTCTTATATTCCTTTTACTTTTTTTTATTCTTGTTTTAATTTTTAGTGGACAAGAATCTTCTGTTATTTTTAATTCTTTGAAATGTCAGCTGCTATCTTGAGCTAGCCTTGTGCGTGACATCTTGTGTCTGCAACCCAGGGCATCAGTTTTGCACCATTTTGGATCGTCTTTTCATTGAAGAGGCCAGCGACATGAGAGTCAAAAAATTAAAACAGCCTGTGGGCTAGGTTGGGCATCACTGATGTAAGACATCATAACAAAAGACAATAAGACAAGTTAACAGACAAAGAAGTCTATGTTTCTTTTTTTTATTGTGCCAATAATTTGTAGTCCCTAATTGAACAATATCAAGTACATCAGTGAACTCACACAGACTCACACATTATCATACAAACATATCCAGACACTTCTATGTGTACACATAGCACAGCCTTTGAGTGACAAGGACTATGTACAAAGTACTTCTATAAATAAGTCATTTCAACCAACAGAATAATAAAATACACATTTCTGGTTTTTGTACATATAGTAGGCCTATATGGGGGGATAGTACGGGTTAGCAGTAGACAAGAGTAGACACAATGCCACATAAACATCTAGCTACATTATAGAACAGCTGTAACTAGTGGGATGACTATGAGAAGTAGAAAGGAAGTTTACAATATAAAATCAGCAAGCCAATGTAAGGGAAATGGAGACAAACTAGACACAACACCAGTTAAGTTGGAACAACATTATTGCTCATAAGCAAAAGGTCAGCATCGTGGTACAAGTGTTCTTACTATTTAATGCTACAACAAGGCTTAGGAAGATACAAACTACACACTGTCTCATCCATATCAACCATTTCCCAAACAGCGTGTGGTATGTCTAATGTGGAACTGATCATATAGATATGTGTTTGCTACATGGGAAATAACTAATCAAATGGAGACAAAGCATTTGTAACAACTGAACAACTATTTTGCAAAAATTAATCAAAGGGATATAATGAGTTTCTAAAGGTTAATAATTAAAAAAAAATTAAAAAAATGTTACAATAATAAATAAAAGTCTTAGTTTAAAAAGGTGCAAAACATTTATAATCTATTCTGGAGACAAATTCAATATTTAAAACATATTAGCTATAATACATTTTGCGCAATGGTCATACAGTTGAATAAACTACTTCCATAGTACATGTACAGCCTATAGAACAGAGATGGGGAATTGATCAATCTGCATACAATTTTAGGGTATACTAGTTCTGAAGTTGGAATACTACAACTAACAATTAGGATGGGGGAAGGGGGGTGTATGACTCAGCTGCAACAAGTAATAGAATCTCCTTCCTATTCAACCATTACAATAATCAAAGATCCAAAGGTTTAAGTTAAAATACTGTTGAGTTCAATCCATTTTCCAAAGAAACAAATTGTATGAATCATGCTATCTTTTGTGTTCAATCATAGTTACTGTTATTTACAAAAAAATTCCACCTAAAAGAAGCAAAAATGTTCAATTCAAAATGATTCTAATCAGATACACAACCAAACTATACATGTCACATTTCAATGACATTATTTGCCCCCCCCCCCCTTCCCCGACCTTATTTGAATGAAGAGAGTATTCCTAGAAGCACAGGTCCAGTCACAATGGCTACAAATGAGACATGTCACATCAACAGTTAAAAAAAAAAAAGAACACACTTGAGTGGATAAAACAAAACAAAACAATGAAATGATTGAAAACAAAGTCACATGATCTACTGAGTCATGTACTCAAATGTGACTAATTATATCACCCATGCATGTGGAATAAAGGAACAAGGCCATTCAACATTGGTTCCTTTTCAAGTATGAAAACAAATATATTACAAAATAAGTTTCTTGTTTCATTGACCAGTGCTAGTGTCCAGTCAAATCAACATAATTTTTTGAAGGTAGCAGGTAGAGAAAATAACTTCATATCAATCAATAAATAAATCATTTACTATAACACAATAATCTATAGCAAAATCTGATTGCAAATGACAAGTTTTCTTCTTTAAAAATGTTTACTGTAAACAATTTTTTTTTTGAGTACCACAACAGGATACTCCCAAACTACAAACACTATTTTATAACCAAAACTACAAATAGTATTTTTTAGCCAAACACAAGCATAAAATACAGGAGACTAGAGTTGACATGGTTAAAGACATTTTCAGGGAATACATCTCATGTTTTAATAATAATTTTGAAACCAATTATAAAATAAGCAGATCTGCCTACCAAAAAAAGTCCAAATGTGTAACGCTGATGGTCAAAATGCATATTTTGGCACCAGAATGTGTAACACTTACGCGATCCAGTATTTTGTCATATATATAAAATATTAGATGTCATGATTAGATCTAATATCTAAATCTAGATCAATAGAGATGATATCTAGACTAGATCTGGATCTATGTCTATATAATGAATATAATCTACTCTAGATCTGGGCTCAAGAGTGTTACTGATGCCGTGGATCTGCTACAAACGTAGGTCTACTCCAAACTTTCGTAGGCCTACCTTCATCCTTGATCTATTCTATACTAAGACTAAGAATCTAGTCTAAATCTAGAATAGATGGTAGTATATGTTATTGATCTAGATCTAGTCAATCTAAATTCTAAATCATACTATAACTAAATTGGATCTAGATCTAGATTGTAGAGTAATGTAGAGAATCATAGCGTAATGACTAGCTAGACTTTAGCTAGCTAGATCTATTCCTGTATAACAAGTTATCTAGATTCTAGATCTAGAATCCAGATCTAGATCTAGACTAGATATCTACAATGCCACTCAATGTGTTTTGAATCGATAGCACTTCAATATTTTTTTCTATACAAATGAATACGGGAATCAGGGATTCTTTTTTTTTTTTTTTTTCCCATTCGACTTTTTTTTAATGCACCAACATAATTAATTTCTACGTTGGTGTATTAGCTAACTGATGGTACCAACCTACCACTCCCTCACTCTCGTATTCTTCATTTCTAGACTAAATCTAATTGCTATTAAGAACCAATCAACGTATACATCTGGACACAATGTGTTCCCCCACCTTTTCGTACTGACTGTCATTTTTGGGAGATTTTGCTTAACGAATACGCATTTTGCGTAGCGGTAGGCAGGTCTGAAATAAGAATTGAAAAAAAAAACAAAAAAACAAAACCCCCCACACATAATAGCTTGATTATTGTGTGATAAAAATAAAGATGAATTAACAGTGCTTTATTTTTATTAATGGCCTGGTCAGATCTTTCTATTTTTGTTACATTTGTAGACTTTAAATTTATGAGAAATACTTCTGAGAAAAAAATTACTAAAAACAAAACTCTGAAAATTAATGTTTCTGTATTCACATTCACCAAAGTTCTCTTAGATCTAAAACAAATAACAATGATGAGATTTTAATTGTACACGACAAGTTGACAAGAAAATAATATTTGGCAATAATGTTTTCAATTGAAATGCTTCCTAGACTCAATTATAATACTCTTGAAAGACATTCAAACAATGTTTCCAAATGCATAAAAGAAAAGATAAATAACATCAATATACTGTGATCCAGTATTGTGTCAACACAATATTTGATCCTACTTTGAAAAATAAAAAACAAAGAAAAACCAAAACTAAAATAACCCCAGGTATACACATTGAAGTGTATTATAATACAACCATATGCACTGGCAACTTAACATCATTGCACATTATTTTTATCTAATGGTATGCATAATTGAAACAAAAAAAAATTCAAACATAACTGGGTTGTTACATCATTCACTCACAGGATAAACACAAAGTGTTTTACACCCTGCACCACGATCAAATGAAGATTTTCAAAAAACTCAACAAAAAAGTATATACATGAAAGGTTTCTGGAGTATGCACAGCCTCACACACATACACATATCATTTGCCCTATAACTAACTCTACACAACAGCAACAGGGGTCAAAGGTCAAGATTTGAGCAAAAGATGCCTGGGTGCATCAGCAAACATGTACTTAAGCTTGTAGGCCTCGGCTAGCAGCTCGCTGATCTCTTTATCCTTCCAGTGGAGTGTGGGCAGGTTCTGGAGTAACATCAGTATTCCCTGTGAAGAACGACATTAAGATTTTTTTTTTACAGACAATAAACTACAGACAAATGAGACCAAGGAAACGGAAGGACCCCCAGTGTTGTTTTTTACTAATTGTATTTGGGTGAATTGACTAAAAGTTTAATATTACTATTGTCAAGCAAACTAGCTAAGTAGGTCAATAAAGATGTCTGGATATATTTGGATATAGGGTCAAGAATCCCTGTACTGTACTTTCTAGAAAGGTCTTTGAAAAGGACAATAAAAGAGAGAGCCAGATATTGGGGTTCATTATTCAATGTTAGTTCACCAGAGGTTCCTTGTAGTTCACTATTCATTACCAAAGGTTACACTGTCAGAAAGCTACATTATTGCATTAAGTTATAGGGGTGTCATTTTTCACTGTAGAATTTTTTATATACATTTATTTTCTGTGATTGAGTTTGAAGGCTTTAAACATCAATCTAAACGTGATGTTACTTCAATGAATTCTTTAAAAATGAAATAAAACAAAACAACTTAAAATGATTTTTTTTCATAAAGAAAAAATGCCCTAACCCTAATCACACCACTACAACAAAATTTTGGCAACCATGAATCCATTTTTTTTTATGTTCTGGGTAAAATATATATAAAAAAATATTTAAAAATGACAATCTAATCGTTACCTGGAAATCTTGTTCTCTGAGTGCATCTTCTGAAAACCTTTTAAGAAATGCAGCACAGACATACAGATGAAAATCTGCAAATCCATTTATCTCTGACTGGTATGTGTCCCAGAGCCTGATAGTACATCTTAATGGTATTTCTCGCATGAGCAAGTTGTTCATCCACCTAAAGGAGAACTGTAAAAACTCCACGCCTTGACGCTCCAAGTGATGAAATAATGGGGCTGGAAAATGAACACAGACATTACATGAAACTAATATGAAGACTAAACCATGTAAAAAATTTGGAAAATTTTAAAAAATGGGGGGGGGGGGGGTATCTGACATATGCCTAAATATTTTATTAAGTGTTCTTTATAAGCAATAAGACCAGCAGCAATGTATGCAAGTGAGACCTGGACACTAACAAAGACAACCAAAAATCTACTAAATACTTGGGAACAAAAAATTCTTAGGAAAATCTATGGTGCAATATAAGATGAAACAGGGTGGAGGACATGCACTAAACATGAGATATATCAATTGCAATAAGACCCACCAATAGTGACAGAAATAAAAAAGAACAGACTACGTTGGGCAGGTCACCTTGAAAGAATGTCAAAGAACAGAAGAGTGAAAATTGTATACAGGTAAAAACCAAAAGGCAGGCAACCCAAAGGCAGACCCCGAATGCGATGGATTGATGATGTGGAGGCAGATCTACAACAGCTTGGGGTTAGGGCATTGAGACGAAAGGCCCAGGAGAGATCTGAATGGAGGGATGTGTTGAAGCAGGCCAGAGCCGTCCATGGGCTGTAGTGCCACTGGGATTGTAGATATAAGATAATTTTTCTTTAAAGATTAAAAAAAAATGTTTGTAATAAAAAACAAGACATTTTTTCCCCCCTATAAATGTTCATACCATCAATGCGTTTGATAAGTTCTCTCAAGGCATTGACTTTCATCTGAATACCAGGCTGAGCAAAAGTATAATTGTCCTGGATACCATCCAGAAGTTTGGACATGCACCAGAAACTATCTGCCTCAATCAAATCTCTGGTACTTTGAGGTAACTCTGTCAGATCACAGTTCTCTACCTCAATATCTAGGTAAATGTAAAAACAAAGAAAAATTATTTTAAAAAGATCTATTGAAAGCCAAAAATTAAGAATAGTAGGTTTTGTTTTATAATATAAATGTGCTTTATACTTATTTTATATTATCATTATTATTATAGCTAAATATTTAAAGCAAAATTACCATTTTCAATGTATTCTGAAAGGAAAACTACGAAAAATGGGGTCACCAGATCATTGATGCCCTGCACATAGCCACTGGCTGGATGCCTTATGGCCCAGATATACAGTATCCGCTCAAATATCTGAAAATTGCATTAAAAAAAGTTTTCATATAACTGTATTTCATAGGCCAATATTACATTGAACCAATAATTTATTAAATTTATCCAATCAAATACATTTTTAAACTAAGTGGCAGTGTAACACTACAAAAAAAAAGTAAGGGTTTTTCAAATGGTTGCAAACATAATTTTAAGACCATAACTAAAAAATATACAATTTTAAAATTAAAATCTTATCTGTAGGTATTCAATTGAGACCTCAAGACTTAAAGAGAAAAACCATACTATTGATCTGAGTTGTTCAAATAGTGACCATTATTAACAAAATAATATAAATGTCTGCAGACTAAAAATAAGTTTTCTAATTAAAAAGAAAAAATGGAATAAAACAATAGGTAATTATTGTTTACTTTTTTAAAACATTAAACATTTTCTTGAAGTATAAATCTATGGCCATATTACAAGATCTCCAGGGCTCGCAAAGACCTTTCTTCAGGGAACAGTACCAGGAAAAAGAGAAAGAGGCAGACAAAGAAAGTGATGGGAGGACAACATAAAAGATGCCATTGAATGAGGTTCTCACTAAGGCAAAAGACAGAGAGGAATGGAGAAAGACGGTCCACGAATCTCGGATAGTGCCCCAACGGTCCAACAGACTAAGGGATAGGTAAAGGTAAGGAAGTGATTTGTAGCAGACATTTTAACTGGAACATTGCTGTACAATTCTATTTGGATTGTAGTTAGAATTGAGTTTTGCTGATGTTTAGCAGGCCACCATCACAAATGTACAATTAAGACAAAATGTGTGACTGAATGTAGATTGTTAGGCCATTTAATGTTGTGATACTCCTATTGCTAGCAGTGGACAAGTAAGAAGTGATTTACTTTATTGTCTGGCAAATAGTTAGTCCAACAGTATACAACCATATAGGGCTTAAGTATAAACCAGGATTGGTATCATCAATAATTCTAGGCTGACAGTTGTAACAGGTGGCCAAGACAAACAAACAGTGGAATGTAGGGAAAAAATATGCAACTGAGGAATGTGTATATGTGTTATATATATCTATAAATATAAAATAGTCAACATTTAAAGAAAGTGAAATGGGTTAAAAGATCCTAATAACCTGAACCTTGTTCTTAGATAATATCTTCACTCACTTTAAAAAAACAACTTTTCACTAATCTCTCTTCATTACCAACAAAACATTTTTGTTAACAACTTGATATATATATAACATAATCACATATATATAGCATAGTCAGAACTATTATATCTGCCTGAACAAGAAGGCAATAAAAAAAGGAGAAATATTGATTATATACTGACCAAATTAATTTCACAGAAATTGAAGTACAACATGAAAGCGTCAGGAGTTATTCTTACAAATACAACTCATCCTTTCAGTAAATACAACTCATCCTTTCAGTAAATACAACTCATCCTTTCAGTAAATATAACTTAGTGTTTCAGTAAATATAACTTAGTGTTTCAGTAAATATAAACTTAGTGTTTCAGTAAATATAACTTAGTGTTTCAGTAAATATAAATTAGTGTTTCAGTAAATATAAACTTAGTGTTTCAGTAAATATAACTTAGTGTTTCAGTAAATATAAACTTAGTGTTTCAGTAAATATAACTTAGTGTTTCAGTAAATATAACTTAGTGTTTCAGTAAATATAAACTTAGTGTTTCAGTAAATATAACTTAGTGTTTCAGTAAATATAACTTAGTGTTTCAGTAAATATAACTTAGTGTTTCAGTAAATATAAACTTAGTGTTTCAGTAAATATAACTTAGTGTTTCAGTAAATATAACTTAGTGTTTCAGTAAATATAACTTAGTGTTTCAGTAAATATAACTTAGTGTTTCAGTAAATATAACTTAGTGTTTCAGTAAATATAACTTAGTGTTTCAGTAAATATAACTTAGTGTTTCAGTAAATATAAACTTAGTGTTTCAGTAAATATAAACTTAGTGTTTCAGTAAATATAACTCAGTGTTTCAGTAAATATAACTAAGTGTTTCAGTAAATATAACTTAGTGTTTCAGTAAATATAAGTAAGTGTTTCAGTAAATATAACTTAGTGTTTCAGTAAATATAACTTAGTGTTTCAGTAAATATAACTTAGTGTTTCAGTAAATATAACTTAGTGTTTCAGTAAATATAACTTAGTGTTTCAGTAAATATAACTTAGTGTTTCAGTAAATATAACTTAGTGTTTCAGTAAATATAAATTAGTGTTTCAGTAAATATAACTTAGTGTTTCAGTTAATATAACTTAGTGTTTCAGTTAATATAACTTAGTGTTTCAGTAAATATAAACTTAGTGTTTCAGTAAATATAAACTTAGTGTTTCTGTAAAGAGGTCAAAATTGTGAGAGTTGACAATAAAGTTAAATGAGACTCATTTAGTCAGTTGGCAACCATAAAATATTAGCCCTAAAAAAAATAAGTAATTAATAGCACTTAATAATCAATATATTTTCAATCTTTTATTGATCAGTAACTAGCGAAATCCTAAGATATTATGGAGAAAATGAAATATGGAGAAACAGCCCAATAAAAGAATCATGCAATCAGTGGGTCTTTAATGAAAAAAAAAATAATTTAATTAAAATTAATGGATTTATATTATGTTAAAACATGTCATGCAATTATCAGTTTCTTTAGATGCTATTTCAATATATATCTAGTTAAAAATTTCTTGGCAAGTGGCTCATTATAACAAGTTTTACCCAGACTTATAAAAAAATAAGCAATAAGCTGACCAAAGCAACAACTAGCTCCTATAATTAAAGCATATTACAAAGGTAACATTTAAGATTTTTGTTTTAATTTTAGAGTATGTTTTTTGCAAAGTGTACTAGAGTGATATCTACAATTCATGCATCTTAGTTCTCATATTGGCCAAAAAAGATCCAGGGTTATTTATATAACGATCATCAAACATTAGAATGGATACATGTTGTTTCACAGGCTACATCTCTTTAACAGTACACTTTGAAACTTAACATAATTATGAGGTCTAGAATAAGAACCACATAAACTATCTATCGATAAGAAATGATTAAGAAAGAACATTTAACACTTCAGAATTCAAAACTAATTCTTTGTCTGACTAATTAGAACAAGATATCAGAAGTAAAGCTCATGTTAATCTACCATAAAATACATTAGTGCTTAATACTGAAATTACTGCATATATATTTGTGTGTGTTATTTTCTAGCATTTCAAACATTCGACTATATAAGACGCATGTTCTCTTAAAACTGAGATTTAACACATGTAGATCTAGCTAGCCTGTATAAAATCAATTTAGCAAATATGTGTAAATCAATTAACCTGAACACAGCTTAAGAAAGACAAGAATATAGAACATTCAAGGTAAGCATATATAAATGAAAAAGGAGGGGGGGGGGGGATAGACAACTTTATTACCAGCCAACATGTTCAAATGAGCCAGGTATTGATCCATTTTCTAATTACTTAAATGCATATTTAACCATCCCCCAGATTAAAAATGTAGCTTACAAATCAATCAAGCACTTAACAGGCATTATAATCATCCAGAATAGTTGTAAGATCTTCACTTCTTTGTTGTTGTTTTTGTTTAAACATTTTACCACAAAGATTTTTATTTTTTTTAAATTTAAAAGATAAGCATTCAACCACTTCACTATTTGTGTAACACAAGAACATTGAACAAGACAAATAGTATGAATAAATAGATTGGGCTGCAGTAGGAGAGCCTTTTGGATCAGTACTTACTTCCTGCACTGCTTTCTCTTGAAACAAATGTGCTAGAGTGGTCATACGAGGTATATCTTTTAGTATCTGTAGAAACACAAGTTATTTGTCGGAGCTAACGCTAGTTTATTTGACATTTATTGTTAAAGCACATGATCATAATCCAAAAAGGCCAGTCTGCCCCATCCTCCCAGGGCCCATATTTTAGGCATTTAGGTCCGATCAGCAGCTAGTGGTCTGCAGAAAAAAAAAGAGCATCGATTTTTTTCCCAAGACGCAACTGATCACAACTCCTCCTAAGAGCAGCTAATCTGTTTGAAACAATGAGACAACCAGTCAAATTTTAGACCTAACTCCTTTTAAAAAGTTTCAAGCCCATAAAAAGCAAGCATATATTATAGAACTGTTAGCAGTCCAGAGGATATATGAAAAGAATGCAAGCAGATTTGACGATCATGTCTTAGAATTGAGAAACAGCCACAACCATGTTAAAAAAGCAAGACAAAGAACCATCATTCTCCATTGAAAGGTAAATATAAAGCAGTCTTAGCAAGCATGAATCTGGTGTGGTAGAGAATGAGCCACTTTCATTATCACTTTAACAGTTCAGCAAATCTAAAAAAAAAATTGTTTTGGACTCAGAATATGAACAAAAGTGAAAAATGTTTTTCTAACAATTGGAGATGAAAGCCACTTTTTTTTTTAAGTGAAGGTGAAAACTAGTGATTCTATGATCAAAGAATAAAAACAAGGATTGAATATACAAGTGTTACAATTATATATTGTGATTTGGTGAAGGCACTGAAAGAGGGTAAGAACTATTATAAAAATAACAAACGTTCAGCATGCCACAGTCTATTTTATGTAAACACATATGTCTGACAGCTGGCAAGATAGTAGTGATACATGCATTTGTTGTCCTTTTTTTTTTGTTGTCGTGTAGTAACAGTTGGACTTAACACCATTAGCACAAATAAAGCATATAGCCACAAAAACAGTACACAAAAACTAACACCAACCTTTAGGTCAATACAATGACACAAGCAACAGATGAGTTATATGAGAAACATTAAAACTGTTATATGAAAACAAGTGGCTCTTAGGATAACTGGTAAACAGATTATTTCAACTGATTCCCATGCAAAGACAGTTGGAAGCAGACGGTCAGAACTTAAAATAACATACATCGGCACAAAAAAAAAAAAAACTTTGGAGAAAAAAATAAAAGAAACAATAAAACCCAATAATTGCATCAAGGGCAACGCCTACTCACGTCCTGAACGACTAGCTGCTGAAAAATGGGGATTAGAGGATTCATGCGGGGGATGTCAATGTGGATCTGAAATAGAAACACTTCAAGCTTCAGAGAGCTATCATTTCATCAATATTGCAGTGGTGGATTCATACAGTAGATAACCTTTTTTTCTTCCTTTTTCAGTATAATGAGTATAGACTTATTAAAATAAATGAGCAATATAAAAAAAAAATATATGTGTTCTGATTGATAATGAAATACTATGATATAATATGACTAATAACATGTTTTTACAGTGGAATGCTCAAACTTAATTACACTTCTCAGATGGATGAGAATGTATGAGTTCTTAGCAGTGCATCTTTGGACTCATTTGATGATTTATGTTAAGCCCACAAGACCAAAGCCACTTCAAACTTTTTTTCAAACATCTATTGTTAAGTTACATTGTAACTGCTATTTATATGTTATTAATTCATAGTTTGTTTTTTTAAAGCAATCAAAATATTACTGACATCATAAATCCTAAAACTGATATTTAAATTCATGAAGTATCTGCTTATATTTGCTTATTCTCATTTAGAAAAAGAAGGTAATGTAATGTAATTAGATAATTTTCAACCATTTAAGATCATTCACTACTTAACTAAGAACAAAAGATGGTCTACAAAAATACCTGTCTAAAGGTTTCTTCGTGCAGGTCCTGATAACGAGTCTCATAGTACTGGTCAATATAACCAAAATACTCCTTGCGTTTCCGTTCCAGTGTCTCCTGTCTTCTATCTGCTGCAGTTGGCAAGTAACCCTTAGAGTTAGACATTGGATGTTGAAAGATAATGGTGACACAATTAACACCTAATTTCAAACATATGATGAATTAACTATACTATAAACTCACTGATAAAATTTTCCATGCTGTAGGTCGAACAGCTTTAGGTATCCCTGACCAACAAAGCTGTCTAAGATCACCTAAACAAAAAAATAAATTCTGAAAACTAATGAAATTAGCACATTTTAAAATCAAAGTTGAATACACTAATTTAATTTGATCTTTTGTAAAACAATCAACAGAATAGGCCAGTTACTAAGAGTAAATTAAATACTAAGACCAATAGAACTTCTTATCACGACAAATACTAAGATAAAACTTATTTACCATAACAAATATACCAAGACAAACCTACTTATCAGACTAATCATACTAAGACAAAACCTACTTATCATGACAAGTCAGTGAGACAGATGAACATCTCAATTACCCTCACTTACTCAAATCTAAAGATGGCTCAGCAAACAAAGCTTTGAATTTATCAATTTTGGTGGCTTCCCTGTCTGGGGCTGTGTTTGTGACATATCTTATGGAGGTCATTTTGGGTGGCTGGTATCCTCCACTGTTCAGTCTCACACCCAGCCCAGGTCCTCCATGATAATGATGAGGATGGTGATGGTTAGAGTTGTAAGACTGAGGAGAATTCAGTCCTGCAATTAATTCAGATTATAAAATATTTTTACTAAGAAAATAGCACTAACAGAGGTCAAGAAATGGTTTTTACATATTTTTTTTACTCCATTAAGTGTTTGTTTTAAACAAAGTAAGGGGTTTTCAGTCGGCATTGTCTTTAAGACCATGTAGACCCCCCCACCCCCACCCTAGAGATTTAGGTTTTGATGAACAACAGTGTACTTTGTTAGTTATTAAAAGTATAATAATTACTATCCTATACTTTTCACATCAAATGCAATTTATAGAAATTAATTATTAATGGGTGAAATTGTCAATGACAAGACAATGACCCTATTTAGAAATTAGAAATACAAACTTTTTTATTTAGGTTACAAAAATTTAGAAAGATTCATTTTTTTAAAAAAAGTTAAAATCTTTCTCAAAGGTTTGTATGCGAGAATTGTTTTTAAAAACAATGCAAACAAAAAAAAAAGTGAAACGCTAACCTTTATTATTAGATGCTGCGTTGTCTTCTAGTTGCTGCTTTTGTAATGAGTTAGCTTTCTTGCTGTGATTGTCAAGGACAACTTTGGCAGATGTGTGAACATCTTTCAGTGACAATTTCAAATTTGCCATCTGAATGAGGTCATCATCCCCATCATCCCAGGCATCAGAGGTTTTATTTTCAAATTCATGAAAAGCATCCTTTTTGTTGTGCTTGGCCTTCTCATCTTTTTTTATCTGACGTCCAGACGGCCTGCGTTGTGTTTAAATGAGTAATACAGTTTATCAGTTCTCTTTTGCACATATTTACATATCCACTATACGAAATTAGTACAATGAATATCATTTGCAATAACATATGGTGAACAAAAAAACTAATATTCTAAGATAACTCATTTTTGCTTATACCTGAACAGTTGACTTAAGTTAGCCTACTGCTTTAAAATAGTATACTCAAAAGAAACAAAGTGCCTGGCTCTGAGAGTCTTCCAGCAGAAGTCTTTAAATGGGTGCTGCACATCTCCCAAACCTCTTCACTTTATGCTGGGAAAAATGTACCATTCCGCCACCACCATATCCCTGTACAGAGTACACCATATCCCTGTACAGAGTGACAAGTCCAACTGTTCTAATTATTGTGTCATTTCTTTACTATCAGTACCAGGAAAAATCATTGCCAGAATACTCCTTGACTCACTGACCAGCTCCATGGTAAGCGATGTGCTCTCTGAAAGTCAATGTGGTTTTCTAGTTGGTAGAGGCAAATTGGACATTTTCGTTACGCGACAAATGCAAGAAACAATACAGAGAACAGAACATAGACCTGTACACTGCTGTTATCGATTTTACCAAAGCTTTTACACAGTGAGTTGCGATAGCTTGAGGAGGATCTTATCCCGGCTCAGTTGCCCTCCAAGATTTCTCTCAATCCTCAAATAAATGCAGGAGGGTCAAAAAGGTTAAATCAGGTACAATATTCATTTTTGCGTAGAGAATGACACGAAGAAGTGGTGTGTTTGCTCCAACACTCTTCATTTTATTCTTTGGAGTAATGATCAATTAACTATTAAACTGAGGTGATGTCTATATGAGGGCATCTACATTTCTAATATTAAACTCAATCTTTCAGACAATATCAAAATACAAGTTAATTTCTCCCTAGGCCGTACGCAGCGCTAAAAATAAATGTGCAATTATATATGAAGTTTTAAAAAATATAGTTCAATGAAAAATGCTGGAATCTCGTCACATTTGTTTTTACACTATATTCCTCAAACCTAAAAATATAATAATAATAATATTAATAATCTTTATTGTCCGTAAGGAAATTTGTCCTACAATTTGTGCATTACACCAAACAAAACATTATAACTATAAAAAAACAAAATGTACATTCACACCAGACTCACTCATAATTTACATGTGAAAAGTTTATATCCAGATTGTTTCTATATAATGATTTGAGTGCCAGGGGAACAAAATATGGTAAAAAGATAATTGCTTACATGTTAATATTTGACTGCGGAGGGGGGTGCTGTGCTCCATACACTGGCTTGATGCTAAAAATAAAAAAAAAAATATTTTTTTTTATTGCTAAAATGTATACACACCTATAAATACATATATTAAACATAAATGAATAACAGCACCAGGGACCAAGTTTTTAAGAGAGAAAGTAGTGAATTAAAATGCTACGAAAACAAGGGCATGCGCCGACCGAGGCTCGAACCTTTGACTCCGGATTCGACACCACCGCCTAGCGATAATGCACCAAGCGAAACTAACCTCTAGACCATCGGAATGTCCAAAAAAACATTCTTCTGATCCAGAGTCATTTCGCCCGTATGCAAATTACCACCCCAGTGGTCAAAGGTCACAAGCCCCAGCTAGCCCCTCCCCCACCCTCACAGCATCCGTTCACTAACAATTTCGATAGAGCCTACACAGACAGCCGTTAGGCATGTATTAGACAAACGATGGCTCTATCTAATTGTATATCTCTCACAAAGACAAGTGGACAACATAAACACATTACATATAGAAGCTTCAGTGGGTACGAGCAATAATGCTGTAAATGTAAACATAGAGTTGAAGCTAGGTGCTGAAACAAATGATACATACATATATTAAACATAAATGAATAACAGCACCAGGGACCAAGTTTTTAAGAGAGAAAGTAGTGAATTAAAATGCTACGAAAATAAGGGCATGCGCCGACCGAGGCTCGAACCTTTGACTCCGGATTCGACACCACCGCCTAGCGATAACGCACCAAGCGAAACTAACCTCTAGACCATCGGAATGTCCAAAAAAACATTCTTCTGATCCAGAGTCATTTCGCCCGTATGCAAATTACCACCCCAGTGGTCCAAGGTCACAAGCCCCAGCTAGCCCCTCCCCCACCCTCGCAGCATCCGGATCACTACTTTCTATCTTAAAAACTTGGTCCCTGGTGCTGTTATTCATTTATGTTTAATATATGTATGTATCATTTGTTTCAGCACCTAGCTTCAACTCTATGTTTACATTTACAGCATTATTGCTCGTACCCACTGAAGCTTCTATATGTAATGTGTTTATGTTGTCCACTTGTCTTTGTGAGAGATATACAATTAGATAGAGCCATCGTTTGTCTAATACATGCCTAACGGCTGTCTGTGTAGGCTCTATCGAAATTGTTAGTGAACGGATGCTGCGAGGGTGGGGGAGGGGCTAGCTGGGGCTTGTGACCTTTGACCACTGGGGTGGTAATTTGCATACGGGCGAAATGACTCTGGATCAGAAGAATGTTTTTTTGGACATTCCGATGGTCTAGAGGTTAGTTTCGCTTGGTGCGTTATCGCTAGGCGGTGGTGTCGAATCCGGAGTCAAAGGTTCGAGCCTCGGTCGGCGCATGCCCTTATTTTCGTAGCATTTTAATTCACTACTTTCTCTCTTAAAAACTTGGTCCCTGGTGCTGTTATTCATTTATGTTTAATATATGTATGTATCATTTGTTTCAGCACCTAGCTTCAACTCTATGTTTACACCTATAAATAGAAAGTTTTTTCTCTATACAAGATAAGATGCCTTTAATTGTTTAAACCAAAAATGTTAAAAATAAAAGGTTGTGTAGAATTTTAGGATTTTAAAGGAAGCATTAGTATCATTTAGTTTTAAAAGTCTATTTAATTTTATCTATTTCGTTAATTTAGTCTAAAAATGTTTTTTTTTTTTATTTAAATAAGTGGACAGAGGTGAGGTGATCTAGCTAGACATTGAGTAATTCTATATTTAATGTGAACAATTAATATCTTTACTAATATATTTATAGACTTGATAGATCTATTCATGGGTGTAGCCGGGGAGGGGGGATGTTCAGGGTTCAAATCCTCCCCCTACCCCATAAATATAACCCTCCCACAGGGGAGGAGGTGGAATTTTGTGACTGGTTTTTTGCTTTAATTTTCTTAATTGTAAAAGGGATTTTAATGTTAATCTATCAATTGCCCCAGCACAACTTAGGGTTTAAATTTAAACCCACCTCCAGGGGGTTTTCAGTTTAAAACTCCCCTCAAGATAATTTAAACAATAAAACTCCTCTTTCCGATAAAAAAAAAAAAAGTTAAGCAAATTACAATCAACAAATTCCATGAGTGTAGCCAAGAAGAGAGGCATTTTGAAGTTAACCCTCTTCCTTCCAATTTTTTTCTTCTTTGACCTGTTGCGGTCGAGAGACGGGGAGGTTGTCTGCCCCTTGTGTAATAAGTTTTTTTTTTCTTTTTTATTCGTCAAGCCACACAGACAGTGACCGGTCCTTGACCTGTGTGTGTACCTCTGGTTGAAAGGAGGGTGTTTTTTTTTTTCTGTCTCTTTGAAGAGCGTTCTAGATCTGGGTGTTGATGACTTTCTAGAAATTACGAGAGATCGACGCGCGGTAGATTATATAAGACCGCTCGCGTAACGTTGACGAACAGACATACGGAGACAGCCGTGAGACAGAATAGCGGAGACATTGCGTGACCCGTGCGTGGTTAACCACTTGATCGTGTAAGTTAATATTTTTTTTTATGTAAGGCCTTGCTTGCTTGTATTTGTAATTACATTTTTCAAACTCTTGTATTGTAATATTTTTACATGTCATTTTTGTAAAAGGGTTTTGGTCAACACATCAATTCTGTATTAGTGTATTGAGTAAATGTTTATTTTTACTTTCTTGTAACTTTATATTTGATTAAACATTAAGTTGATAGTTTACCTTCCGATTTCTTGTGTCATTTTTTTTTTTTGTTATTCATTGTAAGTCTTTGATTAAATTCAGACTTCTTATAAGTGACACAACTGTTATTCTATTGTCACGTTCCCCTAGGCAAGCCATTTAAAAGTAGAATTCAATTCGTAATACGTGACAAAAGAAGTTTGAGGGCTTTCGTCCCGGATATTTTTCTGAACCTATTTTCGTCTTACTTGAGTAATTTTGTAAAGGCGAAGTTGACTTTAACAAAAAAAATTTTTTTGTGTCAAAGAGTCGGAAGTAAAAGTATCAATAGTATTGACCAAACTCTCTTAAGGTTTTTTTTTGTTGTACTGATTTTGTACTGTAATATTTACATTGTATACATATTTTTTGCTTGATAGTTTGCTAGTTAGTCATGGATATTCAGGTTTTTTCTTGCAAATCCCTCTGTGGAAGAGCTTGATGCTTTTACTAGGAAGGAACTGGTCCTTATTTCTAAACATTTAGGGTTAAAAAATAAAATCAAATGCCCTTAAACAAGAAATCAGAGATAACATTGTAATCCATTATGTAGACGAGGAAGTGTTTTCTGAAGACCTTTTAGAAACCCTTAGACCCGATGAGGGGTAAATCAGATTTAGAACTTCAGATAAAATTAAAACAAATGGAAATAGAAGCCCAGAAGGAAATTAAACAAAAAGAATTAGAGCTTGCAGCGGCTAGAGAGCAGAAAGAAATAGAAATGAAATTACAAATAGAGTTAAAAAAATTAGAGTTAGCGGCTAATGTAAGACCAGATTCTTCCCCTGCCAGTCATACTGCTGAAGCAACAAAATTTTTGAAAATAATTCCACGCTTTAATGAAGCCACAATTGACAATTATTTTCCACAATTTGAACTTTCTGTGAAAAATTTTAATTGTACCTGAAACTTTGTGGCCCACTTTGCTGCAAACAGTTTTGACTGGTAGAGCTGCAGAGGTATTTTGTTCTTTGACCATTGAACAACAAAAAGATTATAATGTTGTTAAGGCCTTAATTCTTAAGGCATATGAACTTGTTCCGGAAGGCTTACCGAAAGCAGTTCAGGGATTGTCGCAAATCGGATGGCCAAACCCATGTAGAATTCCTGCGGGAAAAGGAGCGACGCTTTGAGAAATGGCTCACTTCCAGGGAAATCGGCACCGACTTTGCCAAATTCAAGAACCTAATGCTGATGGAAGAGTTCAAGAGTTTGTGTGCGGCTGGACGTCCGTACGCATATAGCTGATCGTGGCGAGGAAGATGTGCACAAGGCTGCAGTGTTGGCAGACGATTATATAATATCACATCAATTTGCCAAGTATACGACGGATGTCAAGCCAAAACAAGTCAAACAGCCTGAGTCCACTGCTAGCAACTCCATCAAGAACAGCAGTACAAATGACAGAAAACCTACTACAAGTAAAGCTACTTGTTCCTACTGCAAACGAGAAGGCCATAAAGTTGACGATTGTTGGAAATTGAGGAAGAGAAACGAAAAAGCTCCTTCAAAAGTCAGCGCTTGCACAGTACAGTGGTCGTCGAGGTTTACTCCCTCATCCTCAAGTCATATCAAGAATACCTCGACATCACCTGTTTCAAATGTATTGACTGTACAAGACTCTCCGAAAATGTCTCCACGGTGTTCAAATGACTCAACAGTGAGTTCTTCAAATTCATCTTTACGATGTTCCAATGACTCAAACCAAGAGTTTTTTCAAATACATCAAGCCGATGTTCCAATGACTCAAACAAGAGTTTTTTCAAATACATCAAGCCGATGTTCCAATGACTCAAACAAGAGTTTTTCAAATACATCAAGCCGATGTTCCAATGACTCAAACAAGAGTTTTTTCAAATACATCAAGCCGATGTTCCAATGACTCAAATAAGAGTTTTTCAAATACATCACATCGATGTTCCATTGACTCTATCCAGAGTTCCCATAATACATCACCCCGATGTTCCCATGACTCTATCCAGAGTTCCCATAATACATCACCCCGATGTTCCCATGACTCTATCCAGAGTTCCCATAATACATCACCCCGATGTTCCAATGACTCTATCCAGAGTTCCCATAATACATCATTCCGATGTTCCCATGACTCCATCAAGAGTTCCCACAAGACATCACCCCGATGTTCCAATGACTCCATCAAGAGTTCTCCAAATACATCCACAAGATGTTCTACTGACTCAAGAAAGAGTTTCTCCACTGCGTCTCCTAGAGATGTCAATGACTCCAGCGAGAGTTCGACCCAAGTCCAGTCTGCATCAACCAAAAATTGATGTTTTATTAGAGGATTTTAAGCCTTTCATTTCGGAAGGATTCGTATCACTACCCGGTGATTCTACAAGTCTACGACCTATCACCATTTTGAGAGACACAGGTGCCTCACAATCGTTACTTTTAGAGGGTATCTTGCCCTTGTCAAAATCATCATCGACTGGGAAGAGCATCCTGTTACGAGGCGTAGAGCTTGGATGTATAGATGTGCCTCTACATCTAATTGACATAAAGTCAAATCTCATTACTGGACCGGTTGTTGTAGGTGTCCGACCAACATTACCATTGGAAGGCATCTCGTTGCTGTTAGGCAATGACTTAGCAGGTGGAAAGGTGATAGCCGAACCCATCGTCACTCAAACACCCGACTTATCTGCCACACCCGAGGAAGACCTAGAGTTATATCCAGCGTGTGCAGTAACAAGGGCAATGAGGTTGAAAGCATCTCAAGAAGAGAACGTCGTCAAGGCCAACAGTAACCAAGATGATGTGGACTTGAGCACCACATTCTTTGCTTCTCTTGAAGAAGAACCAACGCCAAATTCTGAAAAGCCGGCATCAACTCGAAAACAGTTGATTGAGGACCAAAAGAAGGATCCAGAGCTCGCCAAACTCCGAAAAACCGCAATGACATCACAAGAGGCAGAGCTAGCATCAACGTGCTACTACATCCAAGATGATATGCTCTTCAGGAAATGGAAACCTCCAGACGCATCCAACGAAGAAGAATGGAGAATATGCCATCAAATCGTGTTACCAGAAAGATACCGAGCGTACATCATGAATCTGGCTCATGACACACCAATGTCAGGTCATCTCGGCATCCACAAGACATACCACAAGGTTATGACACACTTCTTCTGGCCATGTTTGAAGAAAGATGTCATCCAGTACTGCCGATCCTGTCATGCCTGTCAGATGGTTGGCAAGCCAAATCAAAAGATCCCTGTTGCTCCTCTGAAGCCGATTCCAGCCTTTGAAGAACCTTTCAGCAGAGTACTTATTGACTGTGTTGGTCCTCTCCCAAGGACAAAAAGCTGGCAACCAATACCTGTTGACCCTTATGTGTGCTTCAACTCGTTTTCCTGAAGCTATTCCTCTAAGGAACATAAAAGCATCAAACATTGTGAAGGCCTTAATCAAGTTCTTTACTCTATTTGGTCTACCAAAGTCCATCCAATCGGACCAAGGAACGAATTTCACGGCCAATCTTTTCAAGCAAGTCATGACTCAGTTGGGCATCAAACACTGCATGTCGAGTGCGTATCATGCCGAGTCGCAAGGCGCTCTTGAGCGATTCCATCAGACTCTCAAGAACATGATCCGAACCTATTGCTTTGAGCACGAAAAAGACTGGGACGAAGGAATCCACATGCTGCTGTTTGCAACCCGTGAATCCGTCCAGGAATCGTTGGGATTCAGCCCTTTTGACTTAGTCTTTGGCCATTCGGTGCGCGGTCCCTTGAAATGTATAAAAGAGACTTTGTTGTCACCAACAGCCACTGAAGGACTTTTAGACTATGTAAGTAAGTTTAAAAACTAGACTTTATGATGCTTGTGTTCTGGCCAAAAAATAACTTACAAAACACCCAATCCAGCATGAAACGCTGGTATGATAGAAAGGCCCGTGTTAGAGAATTTTCTCCCGGGGATAAGGTGCTTGTATTTTTGCCCATACCAGGTCAACCCTTGCAAGCCAGATATTTTGGTCCCTATGAAATTGAGACCAAAAATTAGTGACCTCAATTACACAATCAAAACCCCTGACCGTAGGAAAAAGACTCAGTTATGTCATATAAACATGCTGAAGCCTTATGTATCTCGGCCAGATCACTCAGAGAAGAGTAATTGTGTTTTAAATACAGTCAAAAGTTGTTCAAATAGCCATGTTTCTCCTATTGATGATGATATTGTAAAGGAGAAATTTGGACAATACAAAATACCTAATTCTGTTGTATTACAGAATTTGGATGTAAAACTGTCTCATCTGTCTTCGACAGAACGGCCAGTTATCATGAAGCTCATTAATGAATTTAATGACATTTTTTTCTGATGTACCAAAACAGACTAATGTTATAATGCATGATGTAGATGTTGGCGAGGCTACTCCAGTCAAGCAGCATCCTTACAGGGTTAACCCTGAAAAACTTGCCATACTTAGGTCAGAAATCAAGTATATGCTTGAAAATGACCTCATTGAACCAAGTTCCAGTAGCTGGAGCTCCCCATGTGTCTTGATACCTAAACAGGACAAGACTTATCGTTTTTTGTACAGACTACCGTAAGGTAAATGCTGTCACAAAGACCGATTCGTTTCCTATCCCTAGGATAGACGATCTCATAGATCGTATTGGTGACGCTAAGTACATCACCAAAAATAGACCTACTTTCAGGTTATTGGCAGGTTCCCCTGACTGATAGGGCAAAGGAAATCTCCGCCTTTGTCACCCCTGATGGTCTGTACCAATACAAAGTGATGCCATTTGGCATGAAGAATGCTCCTGCCACTTTCCAGAGAATGATAAATGCCCTGCTTGCTGACATGGAGAATTGCCACGCATACATAGATGATGTAGTAATTTTTTAGCCAAGATTTTTCTAGCCATTGTAAACAACTGCATTGTCTTTTTACTAAACTTTTACATGCAAAAATTACTGTAAACCTGAGTAAGAGTGATTTTTGCCAGGCTTCCATCCAATACTTAGGCCATATTGTAGGACAAGGCCAGGTGAAAACCTGTAATGGCCAAAGTAGAAGCTATCCAAGCTTTCCCTATCCCTGCTGATCGGAAACAACTCCGAAGATTTTTGGGAATGTCTGGATATTATAGAAAATTTTTGCGAAAATTTTGCTGTCATTGCCAGTCCTTTAACAAACCTCCTGAGAAAGAACGTCCGATTTACTTGGACGGATGAATGTCAGAAAGCCTTTAACCAAATTAAGCAGATATTATCTAGCTCCCCCATTTTGATGGCTCCTGACTTCGGAAAACCTTTTAGGTTAGCTATTGACGCCAGTGACACAGGTGTTGGGTCAGTCCTTTACCAAGAAGATAATTTCCAAGTAGAGCATCCTATTTGTTTCTTTTCCAAGAAATTTAATAGACATCAAAGAAATTATTCTACTGTGGAAAAAGAATGTCTTGGGTTGATTCTTTCTATACAACACTTTGATTTTTATATCAGTGGGTCCAGATGGCCACTGGTTGTATTTACTGACCACAATCCCCTTACATTTATCCCACAAAATGTCTGGCAAGAACCAACGACTTCTCAGGTGGAGTTTATTTTTACAAGAGTACAACCTAGATCTTAAACACATAAAAGGCAGCGAAAATGTTATCGCCGATGCCTTATCTAGAGTGTAAAAAGTATTTTGATGTATATTTTTTTTATATATATCATGATAAATACATTCTGTAATGTAAATATTTTTTTTGTAGTTCTAAAAAGATTTCCATTTCGTGGAAATGTAAACTTTTTATTTTTAGGAGGGAGGTGTTACGTATCTAGGCATTGTTTTTTTTCTTCTTTGACCTGTTGCGGTCGAGAGACGGGGAGGTTGTCTGCCCCTTGTGTAATAAGTTTTTTTTTTTCTTTTTTATTCGTCAAGCCACACAGACAGTGACCGGTCCTTGACCTGTGTGTGTACCTCTGGTTGAAAGGAGGGTGTTTTTTTTTTCTGTCTCTTTGAAGAGCGTTCTAGATCTGGGTGTTGATGACTTTCTAGAAATTACGAGAGATCGACGCGCGGTAGATTATATAAGACCGCTCGCGTAACGTTGACGAACAGACATACGGAGACAGCCATGAGACAGAATAGCGGAGACATTGCGTGACCCGTGCGTGGTTAACCACTTGATCGTGTAAGTTAATATTTTTTTTATGTAAGGCCTTGCTTGCTTGTATTTGTAATTACATTTTCAAACTCTTGTATTGTAATATTTTTACATGTCATTTTTGTAAAAGGGTTTTGGTCAACACATCAATTCTGTATTAGTGTATTGAGTAAATGTTTATTTTTACTTTCTTGTAACTTTATATTTGATTAAACATTAAGTTGATAGTTTACCTTCCGATTTCTTGTGTCATTTTTTTTTTTTGTTATTCATTGTAAGTCTTTGATTAAATTCAGACTTCTTATAAGTGACACAACTGTTATTCTATTGTC
>JAZGLO010003734.1:0-22038 GCA_036873155.1 Biomphalaria sudanica
TTTATCACACATTATTAGCAAAGCAGTCAAAGGATTATTGCTTGATTTATGTACAAAAGAAAGTAATGTATTTCCAAATACAAAACTCATCAGGGCATTCAAACAAAAGTTTTACCATCTAGTAACAAATATCAACTTCAAAATTGTCATTGGGTTTATTTAACAGCACAGTTTGTGAAGTAGCTGAATTGGATGAAGAGGTGGATTGGGTCCTTTCAGAAGGCTGGGGCTCTGAATAGCTTGCAAGCCTGGCCTGCTTTTTAGGCACAACATTGTAGGGGCGGCTGCAGTATGTACAGTTAATCACTTCATCAAAGGCATCTGCCAAGTCTGAGGCAAACTTAGAGTAGAGAACTGGCTTAATGGCTCTGTCAGCCATCACAATACACAATAAGTAGTTCTTGACGGTATACATCCTAGCCGTTTCTTCAAAGTCCACCAAATAACTGTCATAGATGACAGCAATACGATAAGGCAGTTGGCAGATTAGAAAAGCTACAAAAATGGAACTCACAAGCCGAGATTTCTCAATTTCCCTTCTGGAATAACTGTCTGAAAAAAACCTCAGGCTGATAATGTATGTGATGAAATAGATGACAGTGTCAAGGAGGATGGGGATAAAGGCAGAGAAGGAACTGACAAGCCACGCCTCCTGGACAATGTCTTCATCGTTTATTTTACAGTAGCTGTGATCAGCACCACTATCATCTTTATAATTGAAATAGCTGTACATGAAGATGAAAGGGATGGAAGCTATAAATGCTATGATGTATATAGCTGCACTAATAATGAACAGGTAATGAGCTGGTGGATGAGCTATTGTATTTCGATTGGTCAGCAGTATGCTGCGCAATATGGTCAGCACCACAACTAAAAAGGCAGAAATGAAGCTGCATACATTCATGATGTAGAAACTAGACTTGCACCAGAAATCAGAGAGTATATCTGTGGCTTGCAGCATGTCCATGATGTGTACTGGTACACTTAGAAGCAAGAAACATGAATCTGCCACACTCAAACAGCCAAACACTATGTAGAAATCTGTTCTTAGATTCTTGTACTTCAATAAAGCCCTCAACATGAGAGCATTTCCTATGAGGCCAACTATTCCAATTAAGCCCATGAGTATGCATGTTACAAGAATATCTTGGGTTAATATTCCCATGACACCTTGAATCATTATGGATGAGTACAAATCTTTATCTGTCAGTTCATCAAGGGCTGAAAGGATGTGAGAATCAAGTCACTGGTAAAATCTAGTCTCATTCACACAGAAGGCCTTTAGCCTGAAAATACAACAACAATAAAAGAAAATGATTTTTTCATTAAAGAACTAGGACTAGGGTTGTTATCTAAACAATTCAGTGATCAAACCAAACAAAATAACTGTATACATGTGAAATGAAATGCAATTTGTAAAAATATTTTTAAACGCTAAGCAAAGTTGTCATAATATTTGTTATTGTTCTAATATATTTTGCATGCTTTTTTCTCCTTATATAAATATCTTTACATACATCTTTAAATATATATATACATACACACATATATATATATATGTGTATATAAATAAATAAATATATATATGCACACACATATATATATACACACACACAAACACACAAAAAAGAGAGAGAGCGAGATGACACAAAATAACACTATAATGAGTGGTTTCATTGATAAAATTATATGACAAAAAAAATCTTACCATCTGTGTTAAACTAGCAAATAAGTGACTTCACTATTAATGGCTATCTTCAAATAAACTCCTAGTAATTGATAAATGTTGTGCAAGTCAAGACCAGCATCACAAGTAGGCATATACAGGCAATACATTTCATACACACATTCCCATTAGTTGTATTCATTCATAAATACTAGAATTCCATCATTGTCTGAATGTATTTTAAGCAGACAGAACTTGATTACGCCAATCAAGTAACACACGAACGATCAGGCTGAACCTACTGAGAAGCAGTAGACAGTCAAGTCAGGGTCAAACTTTTATCAACCGATTGATTTCTTATCACATCCAACTGGCTTCGTGCTAGTGTGAAACACACAAAGTGTCATCAACCCGAGACTAAGTTCAGGAAACACACAAAGTGTCATCAACCCGAGACTAAGTTCAGGGAGAAACACACAAAGTGTCATCAACCCGAGACTAAGTTCAGTGTGAAACACAGTGTCATCAACCCGGTGTCAGGCGGGTTGTTCTTTCGGGTTCATCTAGGGTATGATGTGCTTCACTGTATCCCCGCCTGAACAGTGTTCATTAATTTCCTTCCGGGGTTGTTATTTGGCCGAGCTCGTCTGCCCTGACAGGCCTGACACCCCGGGCAGTTTATTAAATAATACGTAGATAATTATGCAACACAAATACTGACTATACGTGAACTTATATCAGTTAAATAACAAAAGTGTTCATGCAACAAATTAATGAATAAATAATGTAACATGACAGATGAATACGGGTTTGGTAAGTAGTATTATTCAAGCTCAAATACAAACAAGCAGCTTATTCAAAATAACCTAGCACACCTTAATCTCAGTGCCACGATTCGATCAGGGTTTGCGAAGCCCACACACAAACATTCCCCATGCCATGGATGCACGGCCCACACCAAACAATTCAGGATAACTATAACAGAGTCCCAAGCCTGCGTCCCCATCACTGTGTAAGAAAACCACAACAGAAACTCCCTCTAAAGGAAAAACAAGCAGAGCAATGACACCAATATAGCGCGTCCTGAGAAACTAAAGCCCAGACAATTATGGTGCACAAAAGAGAAACATCACACAAGAAGCAACTCTGGATGCACACGACACCCGGGACTAAGTTCAGTGTGAAACACACAAATCAAGTAACATACACACGAACTTTCAGGCTGAACCTACTGAGAAGAAGTAGACAGTCAAGTCAGGGTCAAACTTTTATCAACTGATTGATTTCTTATCACATCCAACTGGCTTTGCGTTAGTGTGAATCACACAAAGTGTCATCAACCCGGGACTAAGTTCAGTGTGAAACACACAAAGTGTCATCAACCCGAGACAAAGTTCAGTGTGAAACACACAAAGTGTCATCAACCCGAGACTAAGTTCAGTGTGAAACACACAAAGTGTCATCCACCCGGGACTAACTTCAGTGTGAAACACACAAAGTGTCATCAACCCGGGACTAAGTTCAGTGTGAAACACACAGTGTCATCCACCCTGGACTAAGTTCAGTGTGAAACACACAAAGTGTCATCCACTCGAGACTTAGTTCAGTGTGAAACACAAAGTGTCATCAACCCGAGACTAAGTTCATTCAACGCTTCATGCTTGCATTAGTAGAAGTTTGACTCGTGTGGACTCATTGTAGTCAATGACATTTACGCAACGGACGCATGAATTTTGTTCCCGAAGATGTACCTGTCTCATTAAAGTGCTAACATTCTTGCCTCGGTCTTACAGAACTGCTGACCTGGATGACCCAGTCTCACATAGCTTTGGGCTTGTCTCATACCGCCCCTAACCTGGATGACCCAGTCTCATATCGCCCCTAACATTGATGACCAGAGTCACAGCTTTGGCCTTGTCTCATACCGCCCCTAACCTGGATGACCCAGTCTAACACAGCTTTGACCTTGTCTCATACCAATCCTAAACTGGATGACCAGTCTAACACAGCTTTGACCTTGTCTCATACGACCCTAACCTGGATGACCAAGTCTAACACAGCTTTGACCTTGTCTCATACGACCCCAGCCTGGATGACCCAGTCTAACACAGCTTTGACCTTGTTTAAGACCGCCCCTAACCTGGATGATCCAGTCTCTCACAGCTTTGGCCTTGTCTCTAATCCCGATCTAAAGACTGGGTGCTTAAGACAGCTGCCGACCTGGACCCCAGTCTCATACAGATGCTTCCAAAATACAACATTATATGGGTGCCTGTTGTTGTTTTTTTTAGAGTTCACCCAACATAAGCATGAAATAAGAGAACCTTAAGTCTTCCATGGGAATCTTATACATCTAGTGAAGTCTTAGGCTAAAGATCCCAAGTGTTATGATAGACACTACTGCCACGACCTACTTTGTGGAGTTGTTAATGGTGTCAACTGGTGAAATGAGTCAGGAAATAAGGACTACAGAGAGAGAGGGAGAGAGAGATCAGAAGAAGAAGAGAGAGAAAATAATTAGAGCTTTCTATACAGTGTTCACAATAGCACATAATTGATTAGATGACTTCAGTAATACAGGCATTTTTTCTTTGCTGTATTGACCAGTATTACAAGCACTTCTCCCTGCTTTATTGACCTTAGACTTGAGTATTACAAGCACTTCTGCCTCCTCTACTGACCTTAGACTTTAGTATTATAAGCACTTCTGCCTGCTCTACTGACTTCAGTATTACAAGCACTTTTCCCTCCTTGAATGACCTTAGACTTCAGTATTACAAGCACTTCTCCCTGCTTTATTGACCTTACACTTCAGTATTACAAGCACTTCTGCTTCCTCTACTGACCTTAAAAGTCAGTATTACAAAAAGCACAGTTTATTTCTTATATCCATTTTTTTTAAAAAAGAAATGTACCACTAAGCTCTCTTCCAAGAAACCTATGCACAATAAGTGTTCCTGATCTATGCAAGTTAACTAACAATTTCATAGCACCTCTCACCGGTGGAGAACTAAAACAAGTAAAATGGAAGCAGACCAAAGATTGCATCAAACTCGATATTTCTTGGCCAGTATAATGACAGCTTTCAGCGGCCTTTATAATCATAGTGGAAACAGATTGGCATAAACCAACGACACACAGAAATCAATGTGAACAAAAGAGAAAGATAACTCTTATTCTGTCAGCAAGAGTTTATTTTCTTTTTAAAGATTGTCTAAATAAATACTAGCACGGTACATGATCAATATTCATGTTTAATAATAGAAACTTTTTTTTGTTTACTAAAATCATATCAACTCAATTTGTCTGTCTGGTCAAAAGTTTATACATGTTAGGTCAGGCATGTCAAACACGGCGTTCGGGGGCCGCATGCGGCCCACTTGGGCAGCTCAAAAATTATCAAAATAATGTCAGACTATTACGCTGGAAAATAAGAGATAACAAGCTACTTGAAATGAAACCAGTATTTGTTAAGGTAAACAACAAGAATGAGTCTACAGTGAAAGCAAGCTACATTTTGCAAGCCATATCAAATCATTAAGTGAATGTGATTTTATGTAGGAGTGTGTCGTTAAAGCTGAGATTTTTTGCACTGCGTGAAGAAAATGTATTGTTTCTGAACATGAAAGTGAACCTGTTGAACATTTCCAAACTGACGAATGGATTCAGGATTTTGCATTTACAGTTGATCTCAATGGTCACCTGCAAGACTTCAATTTGAAACTTCAAAGTAAAGACAAAATTGTCACAACTGCCTGTGATGATGTGAGGTGCTTTAAAGCAAAATTACGACTGTGGATAAACCAAATATGAAGAGAAAATCTTGTTCACTTCTCAACGTGTCAGGAAGTAAAACGATTCAATACGGCTGCAACATTTGGTACAAATGTCCTACACCTGAAATCATTAGTAGATACTTTCAATGACCGTTTTCGTGACTTGGTTTCACACAATCAAGAGTTTTCCTTGTTTGTATCTCCATTTTCATTTGCTTCTGAAACTGCTGCTATAATGTGCAACTAGAGCTGATGGAAAAGCAGTCTGGATGTTTGTTGAAAGCGAAGTAGATAGAAGTGGCTGTGCCAAAATTGTACAGTTATTTACCTGTAAGGAACGTTGAATTGCGGAAATGTGCAGCCCGAATTCTTGCATTGTTTAGAAGCACTGATCTCTGTGAGCAGTTCTTTTCCATAATGAAAGCTACAAAAACACCTCCCCGTTCGAGATTATCTGATCAAAATTTGTCATCATTTGTCAGTGGCAAACAAGCTTCAACCAGACATTTATAAACTTGTTTCCGAGAAAGAATGTCAAGCATCAGGACAAAGAAAATAATGCGTAATCATAGTAATTTATAATTACCAAATAGTACTACAAATTTAGCTAACTATGGGACAGGTATGCCGTTAAATAATGTATTCTATTGTATTGTTTATAATTTACATAAAACTAGTAGGCTGTTTTGCAACTGATTTTTGGCTGCGGCCCCTCAGGTCATAGTTTTTTTGTGTGGCCCATACACCTGAATGAGTTTGACATGCCTGCGTTAGGTCTATTTCACCGACACCTAATCTCGGATCAAGCTGAAATTTTGCACAATTTTTTTCTTTTACATGCCAACACAAGAATCAATTTAAAAAATTTAACTATTGAAAATTAATTATTTTGTTTGGTATCTCGATCAAGGAAAAAAAATGTACTTGACTTAAGTGGTGGTATAAGCTTAATTAATCCCCTTTATAGATGGTCGCTCTAAATTGAAACAATGCAATACAACTATACAATCTTCTCTAGTCACAAGCACCTCACTAGCACGTCTGCCCAAGGAGGCCTTAGCCATGAGGTCGAATTTTTTTTTCTCTAAATGCTTTTTAAAACTATTTACCGTAAAATCTACCAAGATATCCCTTTCTGCCCCCCCCCCCCCTTTTCCCATCTGGTCCAGATAAGTGATAGGGTTAGGGATATTGAGAAAGCTAAAAGATTGAAATAGCGCTAAACAAACAAAAAATTGGTAAAGCCATCATTAAATGATGTATTGTTAGTATAGCTGTAATTCCACACTGATCTAAACGAATTGATCGCTTTACTACACTTCCTAGAAGCTTTGTTTACTTCTTGTTGTTGTTGTTTTAAAGTATTGTTTGTTTATGTTTTCCTTGTCTAACATTCGAAAGGCTGTAACGTAGAGACTTTGAAACAGTCAATGCTAAAAAAAATAAAATCTTTTTCTTTCCAACTTGGACAAAGCTTTGATTACCTCTGTCTGTGTGGTATCTTGTCTCTACCGAACCCAACATTAGTTCTCCCACTTCCCATTCTTGGATCATAGTGAAACTCTGCATAATTGAAAAAAAAAATCAATGAGTCGTAATAATTAATTGTTATATTGGAGATTTTCATGCATGCAGTGGCGTAGCCTCCATAACGCAAAGAGGTTCCATGAACATTAGGGGCCCACTGCCCGCGAAGTAGTAACCATGGCGCGTAGGGGCTTCATGTCACTGGGGCTCGTGAGACACGACCAATTGGGGCCTGCGTGAGCCTTTGGGGGATAACATCAAAGTTAAACAAATAATTGCACTTTTAAAAGCCGATGAAGAACTTGTAAAAAACAAAAGCAACAACAACACTAAATCACAAACACTTAACTCTTCCCACAGCTTCAAAACAAGATAATAGACAAGTTGTTGGGCACTGCAGTTCTAGCCAAATACTAAAGGAGATCCAATCTTCGCCATTTTTCTCTATCGTTGTTGGCATCACTCAAGACATGTCAAATGTTGATCCAGTTGGCATCACTCAAGACATGTCAAATGTTGATCCAGTTAGCATCACTCAAGACATGTCAAATGTTGATCTAGTTAGCATCACTCAAGACATGTCAAATGTTGATCCAGTTGGCATCACTCAAGACATGTCAAATGTTGATCCAGTTAGCATCACTCAAGACATGTCAAATGTTGATCCAGTTAGCATCACTCAAGACATGTCAAATGTTCATCCAGTTGGCATCACTCAAGACATGTCAAATGTTGATCCAGTTAGCATCACTCAATACATGTCAAATGTTGATCCAGTTAGCATCACTCAAGACATGTCAAATGTTCATCCAGTTGGCATCACTCAAGACATGTCAAATGTTCATCCAGTTAGCATCACTCAAGACATGTCAAATGTTCATCCAGTTAGCATCACTCAAGACATGTCAAATGTTCATCCAGTTAGCATCACTCAAGACATGTCAAATGTTGATCCAGTTAGCATCACTCAAGACATGTCAAATGTTGATCCAGTTGGCATCACTCAAGACATGTCAAATGTAGATCCAGTTGGCATCACTCAAGACATGTCAAATGTTCATCCAGTTAGCATCATTGCAAGATATTGTAACAAAAACAATTTCAATCGCACAAATTTAGTATTGTTAATCTAGATCTATTAAAAATTAATTATACACTGATGCAATTTTAATCAATATAAGCTTTGTTTAAAAAAAATATATTAAACTTGCTTTTGTTTATTTGTTTTCTAAATCCTTTCATCTTTCCAACTAGAAATCTTGATACAAGTTCAAGTGAACTCTTCATGACGTCTTGTTTTACATGGTGGACTGCCCGAACGTTCGCAACCCAAACCCTTATCTTGTTTTACATGGTGGACTGCCCGAACGTTCGCAACACAAACCTTTATCTTGTTTTACATGGTGGACTGCCCGAACGTTCGCAACCCAAACCCTTATCTTGTTTTCCACAATAAAGAAAATCACGATGCTATAAAGAAATTGTAAAAATGTTTTACATGGTTCGGATGTTCCTTCAGAGTTTGCATGCAATTCGGCCGTAAAGATGGAGCAGCCATCGGGGAGTCTACGGGAGATTGTTTTGTTCCGAAAGGAGCAGGCACACGCGACCTTTCCGTCCATTTTGGATTCGTCTGTGTAGATGGTGCCACAATCTTCGTAGCTCTCTTGCAGTTCCCTAAAGTGGACTTGTAGTATGCTTGGGTCTGTATTTTCTTTTTTGAAATTAAGGAGGGATAAATTTAATTTGGGTTTATTCATTAGCCAAAGAAGGATTCTGAGGGGTTTCTATTTTAGAGATTTGGTCAATGGGTGGAGTTAAATTTTGGATGGGTTCTCTCATTAGAAGGCACAACGGCTGTATGATTCTACCTCTGTGGGGTTAAATATGGAGTCGAAAGCAGGGTTCGTGGGGTTGGATTTTACTTTGACTATATACTGCATTGCAAGCTTTTTTATTCTTATATCCATGGGGAGTTCTCCAGCCTCCACATGGAGGCTTGATAAAGGTGATGTACGAAACGCGCCGAGACGCAGGGCAGTATTTTGTATTGGTTCCAGTATTTTTAGGTACGACTTCCTTGCTGCTCCATATATTATGGATCCGTAGTCTAGCTTGGATCAAATTAGACTCCGATATAGCAGCAGCAAGGTATCTCTGTCAGCTCCCCAGTCCGTATGGCTGAGCACTCTAAGTATGTTTAATGACTTTTGTCATTTCCTCTTAAGTTCCTTAATGTGGGGGATAAAATTAAATTTGGAATCTAGAGTGAGGCCTAAAAATTTTGTAGTTTTCACGACAGGGATCTTCTTTTTGTGTATAAATAGTTCAGGGTGTGGGTGGAGTCCCCTTAAATTACAAAAATGCATACAAACTGTTTTGGAGTCCGAAAATTTAAAACCATTATCGTTTGCCCAATTTTGAATTTTGTTTAAACATAACTGTAATTTTCTTTCTAAGGTGTTCATGTTTTTCCCATAAGTAAAAATGACAAAGTCATCAACATACAAAGAGCCAGGGGACAGAGCATTTATGATGCTATTTATTTTTATGTTGAACAGGGTGACTGACAGAATGCTGCCCTGGGGTACACCCATTTCCTGGTCATGAGTGTCAGAAGCGGAGTTACCCACTCGAACCTGAAATTTTCGGTCTTTCAGGAATTCCCCCACAAAACGGGGAAGATGTCCCTTAAGCCCCATAAGCTCCAGGTCACGTAGAATGCCATGTTTCCAGATTGTGTCATAGGCCTTTTCTATATCGAAGAATACAGCTACTAGATGTTCTCTTCTGAGTAATGCATTTCTAATATAAGCTTTCAGCCTTACCAGGTGGTCAGTTGTTGTCCGCCCTTGTCGGAATCCGCACTGGTAGTTAGAGATCACTTTATTCCTCTCCAGGTACCAGACCAGCCTACTGTTAATCATTCTTTCCATGGTTTTGCAGATGCAGCTTGTTAGTGCTATTGGTCGATAGTTAGCTGGGTCAGAGCCGTCTCTTCCCGGTTTAGGTACCGGTATAACTGTGGCTTTCCTCCAGCTATTTGGGAAAGTGCCTGTTTGCCACACAGTTATAGACCCCTAGCAGGACTGCCAATGAGGGTTCGGGAAGGTGCTTGAGGAACTGGTAATGAATTTCATCTTCTCCAGGCGCTGTGTCATGTGACTTGTCTAGCGATTCCCTCAATTCCTCAAGCGAGAACGGTTTGTTGTAGTCTTCATTGTTCTCTGACCTGAAATCAATCGAGTGTCTTTCCTCCCTGGTTTTGACTTTTTAGAACTCTGGCGTGTAGTGTGCAGTGGATGACTTTTCTGCTATTGAGGATGCAAGGCAGTCAGCTTTTTCTCTGGGGGACGTGACAGTTCGTCCTTGGTTTTTTAAATGCCCTATTGCATTTGATTCTTTCCCTTTGATTCGCCTTACTGCCTTCCAGACCGCTCTAGCAGAAGTTTTGGCATCCAAACTGCCGACAAAACTTCTCCAGGTTTGTTGTAGTCTTCATTGTTCTCTGACCTGAAATCAATGGGGTGTCTTTCCTCCCTGGTTTTGACTTTTTGGAACTCTGGCGCACGACCAGACAGCCATCGGAAATCTACAACCATAGATCTACACAGAAAGTTGGTACCGTACAATAGTTGTAGCTGGGTACCGAATACCAACATTGACAATACACAAATGTAATATGTGGGCTACAACAATACAAATAGGACTAAGGCTTTACACCACACATTGTTCAGTTCTATAGAGATACAAGAGTATACAAATAGTAGTGGTGTTTTGCAGCTACACAAAAGTATTCAAATAGTGTTTTTAGCGTCCCGTTTAGATCTCGTAAACTAGAAAAGATAGTGAAAATCAGACATCATATTTTAGACCATTCAAAGTTCTGATGCAGCGGCTACTTTTTTAATTTTCTGAAAGTGAAAAATCTAATTTTTAGAAATACACCACTTTTACAAATATTCAATATTAATAGTAACAAACATTCTATACCTTTAGTACGGAAGATGACAATTTACCATATATTCAACACATTTATGAAACGGTTTTAGATTTTTTGTCAAAAAAAATAATATTGTTTTACAACTGTATTGCTGAGTTAAGTTAGTTCTTAGTTCTTGTCATACGAACTACAACATTAAAAAAAAATTTTTACTTTTTTTTTTAAAAAAGAAAAAAATCTATTTAGTATGTATATAAGTAGAACATAATTTAAAACAACAATTAATAAGTAGCTCTTCGTATTATCGTGTGAACTGTAAAGTCTTCACATAGCTATGGAACTCTAAAACGTAAGGAATTCTTTTTCTTGATGCTTTAAATAGGAGATTGACCCTTTACAAAACAATTAGATCTATTAGATAATCATTATAAGACATCAGTTAGGCCAGGTTCACACCTAACATCACATTCACCTATTTCTTGGTCTGCTGGACCGCCACACAAGATCTGCCAACCTTCTTTCTCCATTCTTCTGTCATTTGCCTTTAATAGAATTTCATTCTAATTTTCTTTCTAAAAATATTGAAACCTTCCTTTTTACCTGCCTGGGTGGACCACTTCGGGGGCCGATTTTGAGTTTGTGTTTCCACACAAGCTGTCTTTGTAGCAGGACATGAAAAACAAGTTCAAGTTATTTCGAGTTTGAGAAGCGGGCAGCTTTAGTAAACATTTTGTATGGCTTCCCAGCTTGTCGGGTCACATGATCCAATGGTGATTTCGATTTTACCTAACCTCATTTTGAATTCTTATCTAAGCTGCTGGCTGGAGACAAGATTAAAGAAACGAACGAGACAACACGCCAGGCACTGGTCATTCAGATCAGGTGACGTCACTGGGCCATTCTGTCGTTTCTATGTGCTTTGACGCCCATTAGGTAAACGTGAAATGGAGACGTACTTGCGGGCACTTTGATAAAATATTTGTTAGTTAGGGACCACAAAACTACAAAGACGGAAATGATGTTCTACACGGCTGTTGGGACATCGCTGAGGCATTGCGTAAAAAACAACTGTCCGAAAGAGAAAAATGGAGAACTCACATTTGAGACCAAAGCTATTACTAAAAACAACTAAAAGAGAACTGAAATCGACTAAATGGCTAAGTCTGCGTTGGAAGGCAAACTATATGTAACATATGGGTCTGGGTAGCCACGTGACTTACTGCACTCGCCATTCATCTAATTAGACCAAATAATGATCTCCCAACGTACATGTAGATTTATGTCTGAACTGAACTTGTCTCCTAATGCACAGACCTAATCCTACAAAGTAGTGAGCATGGGACTTTGGTGAACGTTTCTCTCTACATAGTTAGTATTCATCATTGACTTCATCTTCTGTTCGCCTTTTCTTGAAGGGAAACTTGATCCCCGCCAAGACCATGCCCTGGCAGCATTCCATAGGCCTATAAGTGCCACTATGCCTACTGCTGCAACCATTCCATAGGCCTATAAGTGCCACTATGCATACTGCTGCAACCATTCCATAGGCCTATAAGTGCCATTATGCATACTGCTGCAACCATTCCATAGGCCTATATGTGCCACTATGCATACTGCTGCAACCATTCCATAGGCCTATAAGTGCCATTATGCATACTGCTGCAACCATTCCATAGGCCTATATGTGCCACTATGCCTACTGCTGCAACCATTCCATCCTCAAGGACATGTCGGCACAAACTAGCCGGTTAATGGTGGTCAGTAGATCTAAGTTGGGGCTACAACTTCCCACACGTGGACAAGTTTTTCTACACCCACTTCGTTAATGGTCCAGAAACAGACTTAAGAATAATAGGAAACCAGTGTCAATATAAGTAGCCTGTACAATACTGTCAGTAGTGGTGTATGCCAGTATAAGTGTACGCCACTGTCAGTATAAGTTGACAACACTGTCTTTATAAATGTAAGTCAGTATAAATGTACGCCAGTGTCAGTAGAAATGTAAAAATAAATGAGCCAATGAAAAGACCAATGGTTTCCTTAAGTTACACACGACTATTTAAGACCTCTTTTCCTACATATAACTCTATATTCTAAATGGGAAATAGCTCATCTATAAATGAACATACATCGTATGCAAGACATGATATCCTAGGAACTAAAGTCTACCCCTCCAGCTGTTAACGGAACAAAGCCAAGCACACTGCTTAGTAGGCCATGTGAGGAGGGGAGGGCTGCACGCGACCTTGAGTTGTTGACGGCAAGTCATGCAATGTAGGTTATCGTATTTTCTGTTCTAGTCAGTTTTACACATAACGGCTTTCTGCTCGTGTGCACATCAAATGTGTCACTTTGTTCACTACTGTTTGGTAGTATACAAGTACTGTACCTATACAATAATAAAACAAGAGAGAAACATTAACAATTACAATTGGAGGGGGGGGGGGATTTTATTTGTTTATGTCGGTCAGTGGGTTAACATAAAGCGCGACCTTAATTTCAAAAGGTTAAATTTGTCAAATATAAATTTAAGTTCCACTCGAGCTGGTCTGATCTATATAACTTCATTTGTACTGGGCAGACGTGTGCTCCACTTCTGTGACAACGTTCATTAACGATACAACATATAAAGTGTGTTCCATCGATCATCTGTACAATGTATTCAAGATTCACTAGGCTTTGAAATTCAATCTGCGTTTTCATTTAATTCAAACTGTGACCTTGAGAACCCACGATTCTATTAGCAGAGCAGTGAAGCTTCCAGCAGTCAGTTTTAGTATCAGTGTAGACAGTATACCTCCATGCAGTCAGATTTACATCGATGTAGACAGTATAGCTCCATGCAGTCAGATTTAGCATCGATGTAGACAGTATAGCTCCATGCAATCAGATTTAGCATCGATGTAGACAGTATAGCTCCATGCAGTCAGATTTAGCATCGATGTAGACAGTGTAGCTGCAGGCAGTCAGATTTAGCATCGATGTAGACAGTATAGCTACATGCAGCCAGATTTAGCATCAATGTAGACAGTATAGCTCCATGCAGTCAGATTTAGCATCGATGTAGACAGTATAGCTCCATGCAGTCAGATTTAGCATCGATGTAGACAGTATAGCTACATGCAGCCAGATTTAGCATCGATGTAGACAGTGTAGCTCCAGGCAGTCAGATTTAGCATCGATGTAGACAGTGTAGCTCCAGGCAGTCAGATTCAGAATCAATGTACCGTAAACTAGTTTTACACTTGGCTCATTGTCCATCTCTTCATGAACCATAATTTTCTTACAAAGCTTATATCAACTCACTCTGTCTGCCTGGCAAAAAGTTGTTTTTTTTAAAGTTTGTATGGCAAACTAAGTTGAATTTATAACATTAAGGTTACATTTAAGATAATAGGTTAATCAAAGTGTGTAAAGATGAGTTAAGTGTTTTAAAATTCAGTGTTTTTAAGTAACTGTGTAAAGACTGTATGCCTCAAACTGTGTACATCCAAGATAATATGTACCTCAGGGTGACAAATGCCAAATCTGGCTGGCAAAAGGACAAATTTAAAAGGCTAGAAATGGTCTTTGATCATTGAAAATTACATAATGGTCTAATTCTTATCACCATCAGCACCTGTTTCTTTGTGGGTGTTGGGATGTAAATAATCTTCTGTCTTGTTGGTAACCCCTTCGCTGTGGCTTCACTGGAGTGCTGTTCTGGCAAAGGTAGCAACTAATTCCAGCTAACCAACTGAACAAAGGCGAAAGGGCACCAATGAAACGAGACAATCTAGAGTGTTGTTGATACAAATTTTTTTATCTGGTACTGAAAGGAATGTGTCTATGTTGTTGATATGTTTATCTTTAACCAAATAACTAAATCCAAAAAACTTCTCTATTTACAAAACTTGACTGCCTTCAAAGACACTAAAAAATTAACTGTTTTTATTTAATATATTTTTTTTTTTTACATTATTGTCACTATTATTGTCATTAGATATAAAACCTAACCCGAAATATGCAAAACAAAATGAATCAATAACCTCTATGCGCCGAATTCCGATTTGTAAACTAGCATATATCCTAACAGTCTAGAAATAAAATTTATGTGTTACATTCTGACCAAACCTGTGATTTAACTAGTCAATAAAAAGAGCATATTTAATAAATAAATAATTAGACACCAATATGTATAAAGTCTATAAAAATTAAAACAGAAAAAGTAGGGACAGGGGGAAAAAGAGCAAGAGATTTAGATTCTATCAGAAGTCTATACACTCAAAGAGACATTATAATTTATATATTTATAATATTATAAGATACCAACTTAGCATTCTAAACTTAAGATAAAAATTGTATGTAATATAAACATATATAATATGTATACCTCTATTGGTAGTAAACAGAGTTAAAATGTCATAGAATGGACAAACATTGTTACATGCTAAACAAACTTTACAATAGATTTAATTCAAAAAATCTAGATCTATATATTATTTATTTAGATTAGTATGGACTACTAAGTATGATATATATATAATCTATATACAATCCAGATCTATATATAATTAAATAATTAATAATAATAATACTATTATTAATAGTGTTAGTAGTATAATAGTTTATCACCTTAAGTTATTTAGTTAGACCTAGACATGAATATAGATTAGTAGATCTAATAGCTTGTTTTAAGATTATAAGATGTATAGAAATAACTTATAAATTAGTTGTTTTGTTTTTTTACTTGTCTATCCGATAGCATGTGTGAGTGTGCTGCAAACAATCTAAGACTAAGTCCATTGTATGAATCATTATAAATTTATATTATTCTAGATTGAATTCTATATTATTATTATTATCTAGATCTTATAGATCTACTAGATATTTAAGATATAAGTTAAAATAGTATTTTATAATAGCTTGCATGTAGATTAGATCTAGTTACAATCTAGTAAAATCTAGTAAGACTAGTAAGTAACTAGTAATCTCGAATCTATAGACTATATTTTTTTAATAGTCACTATTACTATAGTGATATAGTGTAACTATAGATAGTATAGTCATACTCATAAAGTCTAATTAAACGATGCATTTAGTCATTTAGAAGATGCACTGACAATGATATGAGATTGTGAACCAAACAGCTGATACATTTTTAAGTAAGAAAATACAATCGAAATCTAGGTCAACTTTTTTTTTTTCTCCACATTTTAGAACTAAGTATAAAATAAAATCTAGATCTGTATAGATTTAATAGATCTAGAATGCAGAATCTAAATAGTAAATCTAAGCTCTTCTTGTAAAAAATGTTAGATTAGATTTAAAAGATAGCAACATACCCGCATTTGAAAATATACAAGTATCTAAACATTTAATTTTCTCAAAAGAAATGCACAACAGTCGTAAATTATTATTATTTTTTTAGATTCAACACACTTTTTGTAAATGACCGACTTCCAACACCTGCACCTCGCATTCAAACCGACCGACTGTCGACAATTTTTTTCCCCTATTACTAGATCTACTTTACGACCATTTACGAGGGTGAAAAAACTTAGCCTGGGTTTTTATTTTTTATTTATAAGTAACCTATAACTGCAGAGGGCAGAAATGTATTTTTTTTTTGTGATCATCTGCGCCAGTGGTCGGCGAACTGCGGAGGGGCGACTAACCAGATTTTCCGATTTTTTTTTCTTGTAATGGAGTTTTTGAAAAAAAATAATTTTTTATCAATAAACCTTGTCACATTATTACCTTATTTCGTTCTTAATCTGTGTGATAATTTACCGGTGCGGTATGCTATTTTTAATTCTAGTATTGTATATATCAACCAGGAAGTTTTGACACGGGCCAACATACACAGCATCTATGCTCTCCTTTAACAGAGAAGACTACGCTGGCTCGGTCATGTCACTCGCATGCCAGATGGAAGAATCCCTAAAGACATCCTGTACGCTGAGCTAGCAGAGGAAGCCAGACCCAAGGGCCGCCCAAGACTAACTTACAGAGATGTTTGCAAGCGAGACATGAGAGCCATGGGCATCGACCAAAGTATGTGGGAAGATATAGCCCAAGACCGGACAGCATGGAGACACTGGAGACAGTGTACGTGCTGGTACGAACTTTGCTGAATGCAAAAGAAATGAAGCTGCATCGGTCAAGAGAAAGAAAAAGAAAGCTGCCCTGTCAGTGAGCCCTAGGACAGATGAATATAAATGCTCAAACTGTGGCAAACTCTGCCTCTAGAATTGGCTTGATCAGCCACTCCAGATTCTGGGCGCATCCATTGTCTTACGAGACAGAAGGAGCCATATGTATATAAGCCTGGCTGAGTGGTTAATTTAAGCGATGGCTTCCGAACCTGGAGTCCTGGGTTCGAATCTAATTGAAGACTGGGATTTTTAGGGCGACCCTGAGTACGTGACTTTAGTTGGGGAAAGTAAAGGTGGTTGGTCGTTAACCGTTGACCAAAAGAAACAGATGACTTTAACATTATCGCCCTATAGATCTAGAGCGAATGGTCTGAAAAGGAATGTATAGATAAGCCTAATATATATGGGCGTAGCCAGGATTTTTTTCGGGGGGGGGGATTTTTTCTCCCCACCTCATCCCCCCCCCCCCGGCGGAAATATATATATATATATATTATTTATATATAATATATGTGTGTATATATATATAAATATATATATAATTAATCTTTATTACATTCTGACTCTATACCCTAGAATAGGTTCTTCCTGAAGTTAGTGGAAAATTTGTAGACTCCCCGCCCTTGACAGCAATGGGGTCTGGAGGAGCGATGTGAGCTCCCCCAGCGCGTGTCGGAGCCCCGCCGCCAAGCACTATTTCCGGTATTGAAAGCCTCAAAAATGCATATTCTGAGGTATCTACAGTGCATTATTCTGCTATTAAAAAGTTTTATTTCAAAACGTGTGCTATTCTTACTTACTTAGATCCTCCCGCGCCGTTCGGTTCATTGGGCGACAAACTATTTCCACAAAAATCTGTCACTGGCAATGTCTGAGCCCTGTTCCCACCTGCTCTGAGGACCTCTTTGAAAGTGTGTCGTGAAGTTGTACTAGGATGTTCCTGTTTGCGATTTCCTCGTAATGGCCTCCATGTCATTGCAACTCTTATTACGCGTAATTCATTTTGTCTGAATACATGTCCCGCAATCCTCATACGCTCTGTCACAACCTTACCAAGGGATCGACTCCCAGTTCGGCATAGCATTTCATTGATTGAGACCCGATCTCTATAACCTAACTTCTAAAATCCGTCTTAGCCATCTTTGTTGAGCCACATTTAGTCTTTTTCAATTTCGGCAGATGACTATCCCCTGCACTTTATTAATGGAGTCCACCTACTGGTAGAAATTTTGTAACCTCTGTTGGCTACGCTCTTGGAATTAGGTGACTGTAGTTTGCTTTAGATTTTATATCGAAAATGGAAGTTATATCGTCAAAATCATCTGTCGTGGGGTTTTAAACTAAAATATCTCAGGAATTGTTTTTTTTTTAACCCTATTTAGCTACGCTCATAGAATTTGGTGAGTGTAGTTTGCTTTAAAATAGTATTGAAGAGGGGGCTTTCAACCTCCCCCTATAGGGGGATTTTAAACTCAAAAACATCTGGAGTGGTTTTTAAATTTAAATAAAACCATCTGAAAGAAAGGATTTAAACTCAAAACTCCCCTTTGCTTGGCTAAGCTCGAAGAATTTTAGTGTGTAATTTACATTTTTTTTTTATATTGAAGAGGTATTTTTTAGCATCGAACCCCGACGAAGGGGGTTAAAGCTCAAAAACCCTCTTTGACTACGCTCATAGCATTTTGAGTGTGTAATTTGCTTTTTTTTTTATAGGAGAGGTATTTTTTCGCTTCAAACCCCGCTGAAGAGGGATTTAAACGTAAAACCCATTTGGTTACTCTCAAAAATTTTTGAGTGTGTAATTTGCTTTTTTAGCTTCAAACCCCACTGAAAAAAAAAGGGGGGGGGGGGCTTAACTCAAAAGCCCCTTTGGCTACACTCATAGAATTTGGAGTGTGTAATTTGCTTTTTTTAAATTGAGGCATTTTTTTTTAGCTTGAATCCCCCCTGAAGGGGGGTTTAAACTCAAACCCGCTTGGCTGCGCTGGGGCAAATCTCACCTAAATTAAACAAAATCAAAGCAAAAAAGTCCGTCTCCCCTCCCCCCGCAGTGGGGATTTCAGTTCGGGGGGGGGGGGGGTTGAACCTCGAATAACCACCCCTGGCTGCGCTCATGATATATATACAGTGCTTTTTTTTTTTTTTGTATAAAAAAATTAGGTGCCGGTACTCAGTGATGGATTGCCTTTTAACTACCAATAAATTAATAATAAACGTTAAAAGAAAAGTAATATTTTTTTCCCCACATTGAAAAAGGTTCCATCACAAAGAAAGCACTGTATATAGGCCTATATATACATTTTGGATGTTCCTTCATAGTTAAAGATAATCTACTTCCTAGTCCGAACCTCCCGCCACGACGACCGGGGAAGGGGGTGTAGAGGGCACCAGTGGTTAAGTCCGGCGCACAAACCGCACGACCAAGCAACCATCCAACATGAAGATACTATTAGGCCTACGATAAATACGCATAATAAAGCTATCCTTACGCTACCTGTTCCTCGAATGTCAGTCACAGTATCGGCCCTTGCCCCCCCCCCCCCCAAATACTTTAGTTTACTTAATTTGATCTGTCCTTTTTTAATAGGATGACAAATGAACTTTAGATATCAGGAGAAAGCGTTTCTGTAGTTAATAAGACAAGGAAACGCTTGGCGTCCTCCAGATCCGCTAGCTGTCAAGAGAAAAGCCACCAACGTAACGTTTTTTTCCCCTGAAGAGAGAAACAGTGCTCTAATTGTAATACAAATAAACTCTTGAATCGAAACAACAAACACTTTCGTAAAGTAACCATGTAAACAAGATTCTATATTCAGTCATCTTGGCTTCCGCACTGTGTCCCGTATGTATGGGCATACGCTTCATACAATATATCTAAAAGGGGGATAACACACAATATTAGGCGAATTAATGTAGGGGACGTAACATTCCATCAACATCCCCTCTCCTCCCTAAAAAAAAATAATAAAAGAATACAATGAACAAAAACTATTTACATCACAGAACATATGCACAGTCCCTATTAAGCATAGTCTCCTTATTTCGAAGGTTTCTAGAGAGTAGCTCTAGGTCGTAGAGAGTAGGGCCTACTGGGGAGTGTCTCGAGTGTTTGATGATCCGTTACTACACTCATTCGCTACGCCTGGGAAGATGCTAACACACTCACATTCTGTGATTGGAGAAATATTTATATCTTCAGAGATGTCTGATGTGTCTTCTGTTCCATTTTCTCCTTGTATGATGTATGCACGTTCATTAACTTACATACTCTGCCTCGTCTCCTTTTTGGATCATCAGGCGATTTGTAGGTACTGGGATTGAACTAAAGAAAACTCACCGATTCTCAGATCGCTGGTATCTCTCTGATTGCAGAAGCACAATCCAACTATGATCAATCAATAGCCCCGGTAAAAAGAAATAATGTCACAATCTCCAAATCAAATTGACATATCCCGATTCACTAACACAAATTAAAGAAAACAATCCTCAATCCTCAGTCAGGAAATCCAAAATCGTAAGTAAAGTTTCTTAACACATTTACACGCTAGTAAAGGTCATTTACGCCCAACAGCATAAACAAAAATTACCCTACTTCGCACGTGAAAAAAAAAAGATTAGCCAGGGAGGAACAGGGTTACAATACTTTCTGCCCAATGTTTAGAAGGTTCATAATTTGAGCTGTTTTTGTTATGTGTCTTCTTACACTTTGCTGACACCTCTCTCGTTTGACTGTGGCTTCTTGTTGAGAAATTCTTGCAGGATGTTCTTTTCTGAGCAATAAAGTCCTTGTCCTTCTGAATATCACCTGAATCGGACTTACTAGCCTATCTTGCCTTTGTGAGTTTCGGAACACCAAATTCTAGTTTAGAATACATGCAGGAACTATGTTTTTTTGGATTATGGGTGATTTCAACCTACCTGATATAAATTGGAAAACACTAACCATAGATAAACACCAAAACCTTAAGGACATAAATGAGCTTTTCATAGAAACTTTACACAACCTAAGTTTAGATCAAATCATTAAAAAGCCAACTAGATTAAACAACACATTAGATCTCTTCTTAACCAACAGACCTGGATTAGTAGTTGATTATGATATTATCCCTGGTCTATCAGACCATGAGATCATAAAAATACACAGTCAGATAAAAGCAGTAGCCAATACAAAACCCAAAAGAAAAATCTTACTCTGAAATAAATGTAACCTAACACAACTACACCAAGTTGCATTAAACTTTCAACAAACATTCTTATTAGAAAAAGACATTAACTAACCAGTCGATGACCTCTGGAATTTCATTAAAAACCATCTTAAAAGCATTATAGAAAATCATATACCAACGAAATACATATCAAACAAAATAAAAAAATGCTGGTTTAATTATTTGATTTTAGGCACATCGGCAAAATTTAGGCCATGTCGTGCCTGCAGTCCCTTAAGGACTACTCTCTAAACAACAAGGGCCAGATTCTATACAGTCATATCATTAAAATCAAGGTCTATTCCCAGTTAAAATAGTAAAGGTAGTAAAAATTTATTTATTTGGTAAAAATCTAATGTAAATAGTACATGTTCACAAATTCATCAATCAGATCTTCGTAGATAACCCCACTTCCCGGACAAACCCAGTACCTTCCCAGGGTCGACATTATCAAATAGTGTTTTTAAGTCAGTGGCTCTAAAATATTTCTCCCTGACATCCTGGTATCTGGGGCAATCAACGAGGATATGTTCCACGTTGAGGCGAGAGTCACAGTACTCACAAAGCAGGGGCCCCTCTCTCCCCAGCACAAAAGAGTGCGTGATGTAGGTGTGGCCAATCCTAAGTCTGGACATGGTCGTGCTACCACGCCTTGTCAGACCCTTAGATGTGGGGCCGCCACCTGACATCCGCCACAATCTGCCTGAGTTTACTGTGAGTCTCAGCCTCCCATCGGTTCTGCCACTCTCGATAGGTGGCAGAGGCAATACTTTGTCTCAGGTCC
>JAZGLO010003737.1:0-17909 GCA_036873155.1 Biomphalaria sudanica
GATATAGTCTAATACATGCTTTTGTATTATACTGATGTCTGTTGATATAGTCTAATACATGCTTTTGTGTTATACTGATGTCTGTTGATATAGTCTAATACATGATTTTGTGTTATACTGAAGTCTGTTGATATAGTCTAATACATGATTTTGTATTATACTGATGTCTGTTGATATAGTCTAATACATGATTTTGTGTTATACTGAAGTCTGTTGATATAGTCTAATACATGATTTTGTGTTATACTGAAGTCTGTTGATATAGTCTAATACATGATTTTGTGTTATACTGAAGTCTGTTGATATAGTCTAATACATGATTTTGTGTTATACTGAAGTCTGTTGATATAGTCTAATACATGATTTTGTGTTATACTGAAGTCTACCGTCTGTTGATATAGTCTAACAACACATGATTTTGTATTACCCTGGGATCTCAAATTGTACTTTGAAACTGACAGTTTCTTTTGTTAATTTGTGCTGCCATCTTTGTCTTTGATAAATAAGATGGAGCAGCTTTGTCTGTTTTAGCTGTATATAAGTCATTTGCTTGTTAAATTTGCATTCATTTTTGTGACTTTTGGGAAATCTAGGGTCTATTAATCTTAACTGCTTGATTGCAAGTGATGTTGAGTGAGTCATACATCCTGGTGTGAATCCCATCATAAACACTCTTAGTCTCATTGTCATGTAATAACTTATTGCTATATTGTCCACCCATTTATTAATGACCTTTGAACTTAATTTAATGAAGTATATTGTTACTTTATCAAGTGTTATAATAATAATTAATCCTAAGTGTCAATAGCTAGTTGTTGGTGCCTTGCTTCCTGGTCATGTTTTGGTGACATTGTATCACCATAGTGTACTGAGTTACAAACTAAATGTGAGAAGCATCACTAAGGTCAATGGTTTTCTGGACTATTTTACTGGATACCAGACTCTCACAGTTGATAGACTTAATACAAACATCTCTATACCTCACAGCTAATTGACTTAATAGAAATACTCTACAGCAGGCTGTCACAGCTGATAGACTTATCATACAAATATTGGTTTTAGTCATTAAACTCAGTAAATAATTGATTAGCTGGGATTGGAAAACAAATAGTTTTGACATTCACCTGGCATCAGTTTGTCAAGTGTTTGATGCTGCATTGGATGGCTATTGACTTTGGCTATTAGACTAGTATGTAGGCACAATGTTTTAATGAGATGTTCACTTGTGTTGATGAGGACTTGATAAACTGTGGAACTTTTCTTGTACTGATGTATAGATAGATGTAATGTGTTTTTTTTTAGCTGATGTATAGATAGATGTAATGTGTTTTTTTAGCTGATGTATAGATAGATGTAATGTGTTTTTTTAAGCTAATGTATAGATAGATGTAAAGTGTTTGTTTTAGCTGATGTATAGATAGATGTAATCTGTTTTTTTAGCTGATGTATAGATAGATGTAATGTGTTTTTTAGCTGATTTATTGACAGATGTAATTTTTTTTTTTAGCTGATGTTTAGAGAGTTAACCTGTTTGTTTGTCTTTTGCTTCCAGGATGGACAATGATCACTGCAGAGGTGACAGTGAATTAGAGGCAGACAGTGACCATGAAGATGGTGGATATCACTTTCATACGGTAACTTTCTTACACATAGAGCATAAGACTCACTGCATGTGCTAGAGTTAACAATAATGAATATTACATAAAGTGAACTGGGCAGTTCTTGTCACTTTATTGACATCTCACAAAAAAAAAAAGTATGCAATCCTTTTATTTATTTTGATTCATTTATTTGCACTTTTATGGAAACAAGATTCTAAAATGAAAAACTTTTATTTAAAGGCTAAGCATATATTAAGAAAGGGTTTAATTTGATTTTTTAATGTACAAATTCTACATTTTTTTACAATAATTTGCTCCATTACACTTTTTGTCTTGTGTTATGAAAATAGAAAGTTTTATTATCTGTTGTTAGTGCAAACTTTAAAGCTTTCTTTCTACAAAGTATAAAGGGACTAATTCAGCTTATTCCACCCCATCAGTCAAGAACAATTTTTTTATTTTTTCGAATTCAAACAAAATAATTAATCACATTAATTCTTGTTTTATCAGCTAAAATAAATAATTGTGCAAAATTTCAGCTTGATCTGAGATGGGGTGTGTGAGAAATTACTGTGTACAAACTTTTTACCAGAGAGAGTTGATATAAGCTTTGTAAAAATACGTTAAATACATTTACTATAGTTACTATCGCTTCACCTTGTTTGTTGGCAGAGAAGTTATTTGATTTGGAACTGTCCATGAGGGCGTAAGTTAAAGCAAAAAGTGTGTGAGCTTGTTAGAAAATTGGAGCCATTCTTTGAAAGATTTGTGCAACCTTACCTCGTCTTGTTTCATTCTTGATCTAGGGGCACTTTGAACTTTTTTTACATTCTTTTTTGGCTTCATGTAGACCTCAACTCTACAGCTCTATTTAAAGCAATGGTTTGAATAGACAACGTTAGGAAAGAATATTGCATCGTTTGGCTCTACAGTAATGTTCTGTCTAGTGGGATAAACATGGGCTAGATATTGAGATGTTCTGTCTAGTGGGATGAACATGGGCTAGATATTGAGATGTTCTGTCTAGTGGGATGAACATGAGCTAGATACAATTATTGGATATGTCTAGTGTGACACACATGGGCTGTATATTTGGATGTTCTGTCTAGTGGGAGTACGGCAGGCTCTGCAAAAGAGCTCCTCACAGCTCAGCAGCAATAAAGCTGGCTAGAAGAAGAAGAAGAATTGGCTGTATAAAGCTATTATATATGTCTAGTGTGATAAATATGGGCTTAATAAAGTTATTTAGATGTTCTGTCTAGTGTTATACACATTATAAAGTTATTTAGATGTTCTATCTAGTGATATATACATAGGCTTTATATAGTTATTTAGATGTTCTATCTAGTGATATATACATAGGCTTTATAAAGTTATTTAGATGTTCTATCTAGTGATATATACATAGGCTTTATAAAGTTATTTAGATGTTCTACTTAGTGATATATACTGAGGCTTTAGAAAATTATCTAGATGTTCTATCAAGTGATATATACTGTGGCTTTATAAAGTTATCTAGATTTTCTGTCAAGTGATATATACTGAGGCTTTATAAAGTTATTTAGATGTTCTATCAAGTGATATATACATAAAAGTTATTTAGATGTTCTATCTAGTGATATATACATAGGCTTTATAAAGTTATTTAGATGTTCTATCTAGTGATATATACATAGGCTTTATAAAGTTATTTAGATGTTCTATCTAGTGATATATACATAGGCTTTATAAAGTTATCTAGATGTTCTATCTAGTGATATATACATAGGCTTTATAAAGTTATTTAGATGTTCTATCTAGTGATATATACATAGGCTTTATAAAGTTATTTAGATGTTCTATCTAGTGATATATACATAGGCTTTATAAAGTTATTTAGATGTTCTATCTAGTGATATATACATAGGCTTTATAAAGTTATCTAGATGTTCTATCTAGTGATATATACATAGGCTTTATAAAGTTATCTAGATGTTCTATCTAGTGATCTATACATAGGCTTTATAAAGTTATTTAGATGTTCTATCAAGTGATATATACATAGGCTTTATAAAGTTATTTAGATGTTCTATCTAGTGATATATACATAGGCTTTATAAAGTTATTTAGATGTTCTATCAAGTGATATATACATAGGCTTTATAAAGTTTTTTAGATGTTCTATCTAGTGATATATACTTAGGCTTTATAAAGTTATTTAGATGTTCTATCAAGTGATATATACATAGGCTTTATAAAGTTATTTAGATGTTCTATCAAGTGATATATACATAGGCTTTATAAAGTTATTTAGATCTATCTACGTGCTCCTACGCCGTTGTTATCAATACCAGACTCAGTTGGCCGGGACAATATCTTGCTCGCTCAACACCCCGGGTTTTTTTGGATGAGGCGGCTCTATTTATAGCTCACATTCGTGTTTGCCTGCTGAATGAGGCCAATCGGTGGGCAGCGTAGAAGCAATACAAAGAAACTGGTACACACACACACGTGTACATAGAGCACCGTGCTTATCGATCTGGAGATTATAGTTTCATCAATTAGTCCAGTTTGTATCCAAGTACTAGTTATTGCTGTTTGACCATGATCCCGGATGTATTGTTGAAAGTCGGACAAACGAGTCTGATGTGTTTCCCTACAGAAGTCTCGTACATGACTCAGTTTGAGATCTGGGCCTATACTTTGCTTTTAAACATGGCCTTATGCTGGCATTATTGACACATTTGAAGTCACTATTAAATTAGATAAGAATAAAAGGTTTTAAAACTTGGTGAAAAATAGAAGGGACAAAGATATTTTGAAGTTGAATATTTTTCCACTTTCACATGACATCATTATCACCATCTCTTCTCTCTCTCTCCACTTTCATATGACATCATTATCACCATCTCTTCTCTCTCTCTCCACTTTCATATGACATCATTATCACCATCTCTTCTCTCTCTCCACTTTCATATGACATCATTATCACCATCTCTTCTCTCTCCACTTTCATATGACATCATTATCACCATCTCTTCTCTCTCTCCTCTTTCATATGACATCATTATCACCATCTCTTCTCTCTCTCCACTTTCATATGACATCATTATCACCATCTCTTCTCTCTTTCCACTTTCATATGACATCATTATCACCATCTCTTCTCTCTCTCCACTTTCATATGACATCATTATCACCATCTCTTCTCTCTCTCCACTTTCATATGACATCATTATCACCATCTCTTCTCACTTTCCACTTTTATATGACATCATTATCACCATCTCTTCTCTCTCTCCACTTTCATATGACATCATTATCACCATCTCTTCTCTCTTTCCACTTTCATATGACATCATTATCACCATCTCTTCTCTCTCTCCACTTTCATATGACATCATTATCACCATCTCTTCTCTCTCTCCACTTTCATATGACATCATTATCACCATCTCTTCTCACTTTCCACTTTCATATGACATCATTATCACCATCTCTTCTCTCTCTCCACTTTCATATGACATCATTATCACCATCCCTTCTCTCTCTTCACTTTCACATGACATCATTATAACCATCTCTTCTCTCTCTCCACTTTCATATGACATCATTATAACCATCTCTTCTCTCTTTCCACTGTCATATGACATCATTATCATCATCCCTTCTCTCTCTTCACTTTCACATGACATCATTATCACCATCCCTTCTCTCTCTTCACTTTCACATGACATCATTATAACCATCTCTTCTCTCTCTCCACTTTCACATGACATCATTATCACCATCCCTTCTCTCTCTTCACTTTCATATGACATCATTATCACCATCTCTTCTCTCTCTCCACTTTCATATGACATCATTATCACCATCTCTTCTCTCTCTCCACTTTCATATGACATCAGTATCACCATCTCTTCTCTCTCTCCACTTTCATATGACATCATTATCACCATCTCTTCTCTCTCTCCACTTTCATATATCATTTTCACCATCTCTTCTCTCTTTCCACTTTCATATGACATCATTATCACCATCTCTTCTCTCTCTCAACTTTCATATGACATCATTATAACCATCTCTTCTCTCTCTCCACTTTCATATGACATCATTATCACCATCTCTTCTCTCTCTCAACTTTCATATGACACCATTATCACCATCTCTTCTCTCTCTCAACTTTCATATGACACCATTATCACCATCTCTTCTCTCTCTCCACTTTCATATGACATTATTATCACCATCTCTTCTCTCTTTCCACTTTCATATGACATCATTATCACCATCTCTTCTCTCTTTCCACTTTCATATGACATCATTATCACCATCTCTTCTCTCTCTCCACTTTCATATGACATCATTATCACCATCTCTTCTCTCTCTCCACTTTCACGTGACATCATTATCACCATCTCTTCTCTCTCTCCACTTTCACATGACATCATTATCACCATCCCTTCTCTCTCTCCACTTTCACATGACATCATTATCACCATCTCTTCTCTCTCTCCACTTTCATATGACACCATTATCACCATCTCTTCTCTCTCTCCACTTTCATATGACATCATTATCACCATCTCTTCTCTCTTTCCACTTTCATATGACATCATTATCACCATTCCTTCTCTCTCTCCACTTTCATATGACATCATTATCACCATCTCTTCTCTCTCTCCACTTTCATATGACATCATTATCACCATCCCTTCTCTCTCTCCACTTTCATATGACATCATTATCACCATCTCTTCTCTCTCTCCACTTTCATATGACACCATTATCACCATCTCTTCTCTCTCTCCACTTTCATATGACACCATTATCACCATCTCTTCTCTCTCTCCACTTTCATATGACATCATTATCACCATCTCTTCTCTCTCTCCACTTTCATATGACATCATTATAACCATCTCTTCTCTCTCTCCACTTTCATATGACATCATTATCACCATCTCTTCTCTCTCTCCACTTTCATATATCATTTTCACCATCTCTTCTCTCTTTCCACTTTCATATGACATCATTATCACCATCTCTTCTCTCTCTCAACTTTCATATGACATCATTATCACCATCTCTTCTCTCTCTCCACTTTCATATGACATCATTATCACCATCTCTTTTCTCTCTCCACTTTCATATGATATCATTATCACCATCTCTTCTCTCTCTCCACTTTCATATGACATCATTATAACCATCTCTTCTCTCTCTCCACTTTCATATGACATCATTATCACCATCTCTTCTCTCTCTCAACTTTCATATGACACCATTATCACCATCTCTTCTCTCTCTCAACTTTCATATGACACCATTATCACCATCTCTTCTCTCTCTCCACTTTCATATGACATTATTATCACCATCTCTTCTCTCTTTCCACTTTCATATGACATCATTATCACCATCTCTTCTCTCTTTCCACTTTCATATGACATCATTATCACCATCTCTTCTCTCTCTCCACTTTCATATGACATCATTATCACCATCTCTTCTCTCTCTCCACTTTCACGTGACATCATTATCACCATCTCTTCTCTCTCTCCACTTTCACATGACATCATTATCACCATCCCTTCTCTCTCTCCACTTTCACATGACATCATTATCACCATCTCTTCTCTCTCTCCACTTTCATATGACACCATTATCACCATCTCTTCTCTCTCTCCACTTTCACATGACATCATTATCACCATCCCTTCTCTCTCTTCACTTTCACATGACATCATTATAACCATCTCTTCTCTCTCTCCACTTTCACATGACATCATTATCACCATCCCTTCTCTCTCTTCACTTTCATATGACATCATTATCACCATCTCTTCTCTCTCTCCACTTTCATATGACATCATTATCACCATCTCTTCTCTCTCTCCACTTTCATATGACATCAGTATCACCATCTCTTCTCTCTCTCCACTTTCATATGACATCATTATCACCATCTCTTCTCTCTCTCCACTTTCATATATCATTTTCACCATCTCTTCTCTCTTTCCACTTTCATATGACATCATTATCACCATCTCTTCTCTCTCTCAACTTTCATATGACATCATTATCACCATCTCTTCTCTCTCTCCACTTTCATATGACATCATTATCACCATCTCTTTTCTCTCTCCACTTTCATATGATATCATTATCACCATCTCTTCTCTCTCTCCACTTTCATATGACATCATTATAACCATCTCTTCTCTCTCTCCACTTTCATATGACATCATTATCACCATCTCTTCTCTCTCTCAACTTTCATATGACACCATTATCACCATCTCTTCTCTCTCTCAACTTTCATATGACACCATTATCACCATCTCTTCTCTCTCTCCACTTTCATATGACATTATTATCACCATCTCTTCTCTCTTTCCACTTTCATATGACATCATTATCACCATCTCTTCTCTCTTTCCACTTTCATATGACATCATTATCACCATCTCTTCTCTCTCTCCACTTTCATATGACATCATTATCACCATCTCTTCTCTCTCTCCACTTTCACGTGACATCATTATCACCATCTCTTCTCTCTCTCCACTTTCACATGACATCATTATCACCATCCCTTCTCTCTCTCCACTTTCACATGACATCATTATCACCATCTCTTCTCTCTCTCCACTTTCATATGACACCATTATCACCATCTCTTCTCTCTCTCCACTTTCATATGACATCATTATCACCATCTCTTCTCTCTTTCCACTTTCATATGACATCATTATCACCATTCCTTCTCTCTCTCCACTTTCATATGACATCATTATCACCATCTCTTCTCTCTCTCCACTTTCATATGACATCATTATCACCATCCCTTCTCTCTCTCCACTTTCATATGACATCATTATCACCATCTCTTCTCTCTCTCCACTTTCATATGACACCATTATCACCATCTCTTCTCTCTCTCCACTTTCATATGACACCATTATCACCATCTCTTCTCTCTCTCCACTTCCATATGACATCATTATCACCATCTCTTCTCTCTCTCCACTTTCATATGACATCATTATAACCATCTCTTCTCTCTCTCCACTTTCATATGACATCATTATCACCATCTCTTCTCTCTCTCCACTTTCATATATCATTTTCACCATCTCTTCTCTCTTTCCACTTTCATATGACATCATTATCACCATCTCTTCTCTCTCTCAACTTTCATATGACATCATTATCACCATCTCTTCTCTCTCTCCACTTTCATATGACATCATTATCACCATCTCTTTTCTCTCTCCACTTTCATATGATATCATTATCACCATCTCTTCTCTCTCTCCACTTTCATATGACATCATTATAACCATCTCTTCTCTCTCTCCACTTTCATATGACATCATTATCACCATCTCTTCTCTCTCTCAACTTTCATATGACACCATTATCACCATCTCTTCTCTCTCTCCACTTTCATATGACACCATTATCACCATCTCTTCTCTCTCTCCACTTTCATATGACATTATTATCACCATCTCTTCTCTCTTTCCACTTTCATATGACATCATTATCACCATCTCTTCTCTCTTTCCACTTTCATATGACATCATTATCACCATCTCTTCTCTCTCTCCACTTTCATGTGACATCATTATCACCATCTCTTCTCTCTCTCCACTTTCACGTGACATCATTATCACCATCTCTTCTCTCTCTCCACTTTCACATGACATCATTATCACCATCCCTTCTCTCTCTCCACTTTCACATGACATCATTATCACCATCTCTTCTCTCTCTCCACTTTCATATGACACCATTATCACCATCTCTTCTCTCTCTCCACTTTCATATGACATCATTATCACCATCTCTTCTCTCTTTCCACTTTCATATGACATCATTATCACCATTCCTTCTCTCTCTCCACTTTCATATGACATCATTATCACCATCTCTTCTCTCTCTCCACTTTCATATGACATCATTATCACCATCCCTTCTCTCTCTCCACTTTCATATGACATCATTATCACCATCTCTTCTCTCTCTCCACTTTCATATGACATCATTATCACCATCTCTTCTCTCTCTCCACTTTCATATGACATCATTATCACCATCTCTTCTCTCTCCACTTTCATATGACATCATTATCACCATCTCTTCTCTCTCTCCTCTTTCATATGACATCATTATCACCATCTCTTCTCTCTCTCCACTTTCATATGACATCATTATCACCATCTCTTCTCTCTCTCCACTTTCATATGACATCATTATCACCATCTCTTCTCTCTCTCCACTTTCATATGACATCATTATCACCATCTCTTCTCTCTCTCCACTTTCATATGACATCATTATCACCATCTCTTCTCACTTTCCACTTTTATATGACATCATTATCACCATCTCTTCTCTCTCTCCACTTTCATATGACATCATTATCACCATCTCTTCTCTCTTTCCACTTTCATATGACATCATTATCACCATCTCTTCTCTCTCTCCACTTTCATATGACATCATTATCACCATCTCTTCTCTCTCTCCACTTTCATATGACATCATTATCACCATCTCTTCTCTCTCTCCACTTTCATATGACATCATTATCACCATCTCTTCTCTCTCTCCACTTTCATATGACATCATTATCACCATCCCTTCTCTCTCTTCACTTTCACATGACATCATTATAACCATCTCTTCTCTCTCTCCACTTTCATATGACATCATTATAACCATCTCTTCTCTCTTTCCACTTTCATATGACATCATTATCATCATCCCTTCTCTCTCTTCACTTTCACATGACATCATTATCACCATCCCTTCTCTCTCTTCACTTTCACATGACATCATTATAACCATCTCTTCTCTCTCTCCACTTTCACATGACATCATTATCACCATCCCTTCTCTCTCTTCACTTTCATATGACATCATTATCACCATCTCTTCTCTCTCTCCACTTTCATATGACATCATTATCACCATCTCTTCTCTCTCTCCACTTTCATATGACATCAGTATCACCATCTCTTCTCTCTCTCCACTTTCATATGACATCATTATCACCATCTCTTCTCTCTCTCCACTTTCATATATCATTTTCACCATCTCTTCTCTCTTTCCACTTTCATATGACATCATTATCACCATCTCTTCTCTCTCTCAACTTTCATATGACATCATTATCACCATCTCTTCTCTCTCTCCACTTTCATATGACATCATTATCACCATCTCTTCTCTCTCTCCACTTTCATATGACATCATTATAACCATCTCTTCTCTCTCTCCACTTTCATATGACATCATTATCACCATCTCTTCTCTCTCTCAACTTTCATATGACACCATTATCACCATCTCTTCTCTCTCTCAACTTTCATATGACACCATTATCACCATCTCTTCTCTCTCTCCACTTTCATATGACATTATTATCACCATCTCTTCTCTCTCTCCACTTTCATATGACATCATTATCACCATCTCTTCTCTCTTTCCACTTTCATATGACATCATTATCACCATCTCTTCTCTCTCTCCACTTTCATATGACATCATTATCACCATCTCTTCTCTCTCTCCACTTTCACGTGACATCATTATCACCATCTCTTCTCTCTCTCCACTTTCACATGACATCATTATCACCATCCCTTCTCTCTCTCCACTTTCACATGACATCATTATCACCATCTCTTCTCTCTCTCCACTTTCATATGACACCATTATCACCATCTCTTCTCTCTCTCCACTTTCATATGACACCATTATCACCATCTCTTCTCTCTTTCCACTTTCATATGACATCATTATCACCATTCCTTCTCTCTCTCCACTTTCATATGACATCATTATCACCATCTCTTCTCTCTCTCCACTTTCATATGACATCATTATCACCATCCCTTCTCTCTCTCCACTTTCATATGACATCATTATCACCATCTCTTCTCTCTCTCCACTTTCATATGACACCATTATCACCATCTCTTCTCTCTCTCCACTTTCATATGACACCATTATCACCATCTCTTCTCTCTCTCCACTTTCATATGACATCATTATCACCATCTCTTCTCTCTCTCCACTTTCATATGACATCATTATAACCATCTCTTCTCTCTCTCCACTTTCATATGACATCATTATCACCATCTCTTCTCTCTCTCCACTTTCATATATCATTTTCACCATCTCTTCTCTCTTTCCACTTTCATATGACATCATTATCACCATCTCTTCTCTCTCTCAACTTTCATATGACATCATTATCACCATCTCTTCTCTCTCTCCACTTTCATATGACATCATTATCACCATCTCTTTTCTCTCTCCACTTTCATATGATATCATTATCACCATCTCTTCTCTCTCTCCACTTTCATATGACATCATTATAACCATCTCTTCTCTCTCTCCACTTTCATATGACATCATTATCACCATCTCTTCTCTCTCTCAACTTTCATATGACACCATTATCACCATCTCTTCTCTCTCTCAACTTTCATATGACACCATTATCACCATCTCTTCTCTCTCTCCACTTTCATATGACATTATTATCACCATCTCTTCTCTCTTTCCACTTTCATATGACATCATTATCACCATCTCTTCTCTCTTTCCACTTTCATATGACATCATTATCACCATCTCTTCTCTCTCTCCACTTTCATATGACATCATTATCACCATCTCTTCTCTCTCTCCACTTTCACGTGACATCATTATCACCATCTCTTCTCTCTCTCCACTTTCACATGACATCATTATCACCATCCCTTCTCTCTCTCCACTTTCACATGACATCATTATCACCATCTCTTCTCTCTCTCCACTTTCATATGACACCATTATCACCATCTCTTCTCTCTCTCCACTTTCATATGACATCATTATCACCATCTCTTCTCTCTTTCCACTTTCATATGACATCATTATCACCATTCCTTCTCTCTCTCCACTTTCATATGACATCATTATCACCATCTCTTCTCTCTCTCCACTTTCATATGACATCATTATCACCATCCCTTCTCTCTCTCCACTTTCATATGACATCATTATCACCATCTCTTCTCTCTCTCCACTTTCATATGACACCATTATCACCATCTCTTCTCTCTCTCCACTTTCATATGACACCATTATCACCATCTCTTCTCTCTCTCCACTTTCATATGACATCATTATCACCATCTCTTCTCTCTCTCCACTTTCATATGACATCATTATAACCATCTCTTCTCTCTCTCCACTTTCATATGACATCATTATCACCATCTCTTCTCTCTCTCCTACCCACACTGAACAAATGTACTGAGATATTGAATTGTCCCCCCTGCTCTTCTCCATCTAATTTTTTCAAGGTATTTCCAGAGTTAAAAGTCTACGTTATACACTTTGTTGTTATTGTCAGACTAGTTGCTGTAATTTATGTTCAAATCTACGTTATACACTTTGTTGTTATTGTCAGACTAGTTGCTGTAATTTATGTTCAAATCTACGTTATACACTTTGTTGTTATTGTCAGACTAGTTGCTGTAACTTATGTTCAAGTCTACGTTATACACTTTGTTGTTATTGTCAGACTAGTTGCTGTAACTTATGTTCAAGTCTACGTTATACACTTTGTTGTTGTTGTCAGACTAGTTGCTGTAACTTATGTTCAAGTCTACGTTATACAATTTGTTGTTGTTGTCAGACTAGTTGCTGTAACTTATGTTCAAGTCTACGTTATACACTTTGTTGTTGTTGTCAGACTAGTTGCTGTAACTTATGTTCAAGTCTACGTTATACAATTTGTTGTTGTTGTCAGACTAGTTGCTGTAACTTATGTTCAAGTCTACGTTATACACTTTGTTGTTATTGTCAGACTAGTTGCTGAATATATTGTTTCATGATTCGAATGTAATTGTTTAGTTGGGTTATCCCCTAGCATGTTGACTCAGAGGTTTTCCTGGGGATTTGATCGATGAGAAGCAGCGAGACCAGAGAACTTTGTCTTCTGTTGGATGACACATTTTGTTGTTGCTACTCCCATTCATTGTATTTACGTGTACTTTGTGACATTTGGTTCCTCACTTTGTACACAATATATTGGAGTTGACTGACTGACTTAGCCTTTCTTATGGACAGACATTGTAACGTGTCATCTTGTGATGTTCTTGCCTTTCATAAGCGGGATCATTTTTTTTACGTTGATGGTCATCTTATGTTGATGGTCTTCCTGTGTTGATGGTCATCTTGTGTTGATGGTCATCTTATGTTGATGATCTTCTTGTGTTGATGGTCATCTTATGTTGATGATATTCTTGTGTTGATGGTCATCTTATGTTGATGATCTTGCTGTGTTGATGGTCATCTTGTGTTGATGGTCATCTTGTGTTGATGGTCATCTTATGTTGATGATCTTCTTATGTTGATGGTCATCTTGTGTTGATGGTATTCTTGTGTTGATGGTCATCTTGTGTTGATGGTCTTCTTTTGTTGATGGTCTTCTTGTGTTGATGGTCATCTTGTGTTGATGGTCATCTTATGTTGATGGTATTCTTGTGTTGATGGTCATCTTGTGTTGATGGTCATCTTGTGTTGATGGTCATCTTATGTTGATGGTCATCTTGTGTTGATGGTCATCTTGTGTTGATGGTCTTCTTTTGTTGATGGTCTTCTTGTGTTGATGGTCATCTTATGTTGATGGTATTCTTGTGTTGATGGTCATCTTATGTTGATGGTCTTCTTGTGTTGATGGTCATCTTATGTTGGTCTTCCTGTGTTGATGGTCATCTTGTGTTGATGGTCATCTTGTGTTGATGGTCATCTTGTGTTGATGGTCTTCCTGTGTTGATGGTCATCTTGTGTTGATGGTCATCTTATGTTGATGATATTCTTGTGTTGATGGTCATCTTATGTTGATGATCTTGCTGTGTTGATGGTCATCTTGTGTTGATGGTCATCTTGTGTTGATGGTCATCTTATGTTGATGGTCATCTTATGTTGATGATCTTCTTGTGTTGATGGTCATCTTATGTTGATGGTCTTCTTGTGTTGATGGTCATCTTGTGTTGATGGTCATCTTGTGTTGATGGTCTTCTTGTGTTGATGGTCATCTTATGTTGGTCTTCTTGTGTTGATGGTCATCTTATGTTGGTCTTCTTGTGTTGATGGTCATCTTGTGTTGATGGTCTTCTTGTGTTGATGGTCTTCTTTTTGACATTGTTGGTTATCGTCATTGATATAATTTTAGGCTATAACTACAACCATCAATATGGAACGCTGTTGCTTCTTGGGACTAGTGTGTTATGATAGTTTGTAATTGGTGGCGAATGGCGATACATTTGGTTCAACAGTCTAACAAGGTAAAAAAAAAGGCTTACAAGAATGCTGGCCAATTAAAAACCGGTTGTATCTTTTTCAAGGATTAAAACTTGACTGCGTTTAAAAAAAAGGATCATTGCCAAAAGTGCTCGCAGTGGGTTGGCTTCTGAAGTTCAATATCTTCTCCCTACCTGGATACACCGGACGTGTGCTCGTGAATAGAAAACTAGTTTTTGTCTTTGAATGTTTTGTGTATTTCCAAGATCCAACAGATTCACTATGAAACGTGAGTACTTAGATGTTAACCTGTCCTACTATATTTAGAACAAGAAATGGAATGGTCTGTAATATAGGTCATGGCGTGTGTGTATGCGCGAACTCGTTGAGGAGACTTTCTCGAACATCTGGCACCAATAAACACAAACTTGTGGGTAGCCATGATTTCCTGCCAGTAGATGGCTGTGTAGAGAGACACCTAGCTGCTCGACAAGTTACGATACATAGGTACACTGCATCGCCATGGCTAATTTGTAAGCCATGGAGGTGCAGAAGCAAGATACGTGATGATATGTTCACATTTACCTGATGTGATTAGCACTGTGTATTGGACATGAGAGACGATTCGGACAAGAGAGTATGTACAAACACTTGACCTTTCACCCATGTCTCTATGATGCTACCATACTGAATTACATTTTTTGTGTTTGAGTCAATTTATTTTGTTCAAAGATATACATTCAATTCTAACTTATAAACAAGGTATTTTTTCCCTGTCTAGAAGGCATGATAGGCAAGTAGGAGTAGATAATGTAACACATTGGCTGGTTTCATCGAAATACGATTATTTCCAAAATGTCTTTGTGATTCATGCTGCCAGTTTACGTACGATCTTCTGGCTATGGATTCATTGCCAGTTTGTTCACACACTGAAACAACCATTTAGGGTGAAGGTCAACGGTATTTGGTAAACATAATATCAATACGTCTGTCTGCATTTACAACCACGTCTCTCTTGTCAATACGTTTAGAGACATTTAAGAATGTTTGTCTTGTCAATTTGACTGTAGACGTGGAAATAGACCTATGTTTGTCTTGTCAATATGACTGTAGACGTGGAAATAGACCCATGTCTGTCTTGTCAATTTGACTGTAGACGTGGAAATAGACCTATGTTTGTCTTGTCAGTTTGACTGTAGACGTGGAAATAGACCTATGTTTGTCTTGTCAATTTGACTGTAGACGTGGAAATAGACCAATGTTTGTCTTGTCAATTTGACTGTAGACGTGGAAATAGACCAATGTTTGTCTTGTCAATTTGACTGTAGACGTGGAAATAGACCAATGTTTGTCTTGTCAATTTGACTGTAGACGTGGAAATAGACCAATGTTTGTCTTGTCAATTTGACTGTAGACGTGGAAATAGACCAATGTTTGTCTTGTCAATTTGACTGTAGACGTGGAAATAGACCAATGTTTGTCTTGTCAATTTGACTGTAGACGTGGAAATAGACCAATGTCTGTCTTGTCAATATGACTGTAAACGTGGAAATTGGTCTCTATCTTGTCGATATGACTGTAGATGTGGAAGTAGGTCTCTGCCTCTCTTGACACAAGGCTGTGCAAGCGGCACAACAGTTTGGATGCCATGTGCCTATATGCTATTTCCTATGTTTTGAAATGTCGCCCTGTAAACGTGAACTAAGATGTTCTTTTGAAGCTGTTCAGTTTGTATAACAACAAGAAAAAAACATACAAAATATTTGTTTTTTTCAACACAAAGCTTTTACGAAGTGTAATTGTGTCAATTAGTTTAGATGAGTCATGCAATTAGAATAGATTTAGACCAACAACAATAAATCGGTGCGATCGGACATATATTATTAATTGTTTTTATTTAGCGCTATTTCACGCTTTTAGCGTTCTCAGTACGCTACGTGCCTATCACTTATCCCGGCCAGTTGGGCAAATGGAAAAGGGGGGGGGGGAGAGAAAGGGCTATTTGGTTGGATTTTTACCGTAATTGATTTTAAAAACATAAAAAAAGGGGGAGGAGGAACCATCTGAAATCGAACTCGTGGCTCACGCCTCCTCGGGTGCTAACCACTCTGCTAGTGAGGTACTTATGACTAGAGAAGATTGTATAGTAATATATTGTTTCATTTTAGAGCGGCAGACTATAAAAAATGTTTGTAAAATGTTTTACATATTTCGGATGTTCCTTCAGAGTTGAAGATAGTTTACTTCCTAGTCCAAACCTCCCGCAGGACGACGGGGGATGGGAGCGGGCAGGGTTTGAACCCGGGACCATCGATAAATCCAAACAACAATCCAGCGCGCAAACCGCACGACCAGGCAGCCATCCATATAAAGAGGACTTACTCAGATTAAACCACCATTTCAGTCAAGTACAATTTCTTTCATTAACTAATTGCATAATTTTAAAATTGATTTTTGTGTTATCAGGTAGAAGAAATAATTGTGCACATTTTCGGCTTGATCCGAGACTGGGTATCGGGAAAAACATGTACAAACTTTTACCAGACAGACAGTGGAGTTGATATAAGGTTTGTAAAATAATAGCCTCTGTGTGATTTTCTTTGTGAGTTTCAAGATGGTCTTCCCATGAAAGCTTTTATCTGCTGTTCATGTATCGATTGTTTGTTCTTTTGAAATCTATTAGGAGTTCGTTAGTTTTTATGACATTCAGTTTACAAAGTTGTCAGTGCACCAGTTTGTAAAATCTTTTATTGAACTTTACTGAACTAAAGAGTGTACAATAACGGAGAAAGTACAGTTGATCATTAGATGTGGCTGTAGGGCAGTTAGTTAGATGTGGCTGTAGGGCAGTTGGTTAGATGTGGCTGTAGGGCAGTTGATCATTAGATGTGGCTGTAGGGCAGTTAGTTAGATGTGGCTGTAGGACAGTTGGTTAGAAGTGGCTGTAGGGCAGTTGATCATTAGATGTGCCTGTAGGGCAGTTGGTTAGATGTGGCTGTAGGGCAGTTG
>JAZGLO010003738.1:0-70096 GCA_036873155.1 Biomphalaria sudanica
TATACAATGTCTGTTATAGCACAATATGTCCCATTAAAAAATACAAGGGAAACAGTAGTCTATGTTTAAAAACAATAAATTGAAGCTAAATCAATGCAATTTCCGTCTTGGTTTTGGAAATGTTCTTTATGAATATTTATTGATAATGTTTTTAAAACTAGCCTACAATACAAATGCATTGATCTCAACTTTGATAGAAACCGGAAAATAAGATAATCACAAGTTATAATACCTCAGTACTAACCATGACCTGTATTTTTGGATGTTACTTCAGAGGCTCCAACTTGATCATCATGAGATCGTTTGATGAAGGCTTGAGGGGTCTGAACCTGAGCCGGGCCAGCATTCTGTACGACTTCTCTACACCCAGTCCAGTAAGTCAAACACCAAATAGGCAAATTAGTTTTGACTTGAGTGAAATATCAAAGTTAATATATTCAACATTTTAAGACCTTTCCTATAACTATTTCTTTAGAATTAAATTTCAATTTTTAATTGACGTTGCAGTATTACAGTACAAAATAACAGAAGCAAAAAGTTCTGTCCACGAAAATTTCGTTGAGTGCCAACTTTTAATTAAATGCTTCCGCCAATAAAAATGTGTGGCATCTGGATATTTTAAAATCTCACACACGCATACGCCTAGGGCGGAATTACTTTCTCTTTTCAAGGGACGCCTGTAGTTTATAAGATAAGATTTATAAGATAAAATAAGATATTATTAGGAGATCCAAGGTATAGATGCTCTCTTGCTGTCTGTTGCTAGATTTACCATTTCTAAATAAGTGCAGACACAAGCAAAAATCCTAGTTTGTGGTGGAGTACAAAATGTTGCATGCAGCTGAATTGGAACAAAGTGACTCATTTAAATATCTAGGGTCAAACATAGGCAAAGAAAGAGGATCAGTACAAGAGATGAAAACTCGCTTAGGCCTGGCATCCGCTGCCATGAACAAACTGTGGAAAATCTGGAAGAGTAACATCAGTTTCCCAGTAAAATTAAACCCAGCACCACCATGACAGAAGTCAAGGGACTTTTCTAATTTAAAAAAAAAAACAAACAAACCCCAAGGTCAATAAACTTAAAAAGAAATTATTTCTTCAAAAGAGAAATAAACATTACAAACAAAATGCCTACGCCCCTCAAGGTCATAGGGTCTACTTCAACTGACAACTGAGTTGATTGACAGATTGGGATTGATGTCCCGACCCCCGCCCAGGTCATCCCTATTAAGCTGGTTTGATTATGTCATTTAAACATGTACTAATGATTTCTTTGATTTGTTTAAAACTTGATGTATTGCTTAATGATTAATGCGCTGAACACACACACACACACACATTTCTATACGCACGCTGACACACGTCTTAAGACCCACATGTTTGCAAATTAACACAGTACATTACTTCAAGTAGTTTGTTCTATTCAAACCACTTCTAAAACGCTAATTATAAATATAAAACGAAAATTTAGTATCGTGAACGCTAGACATCTCAAGATTACAAATACACATACTAACACATTTTCTAGATTATATCTCTAGTCTATAAGTTAGGCTTTGCTAAAGAATCCTTCTACATACTAGACATTGTATTGACTACAGTTTTATCTCCTCCTCAGTTGGTAGCTATTGGAAGCTTTGGCCCATGCTTCATCACAAACACAAACTTGACCTACCAGGAAGTCATTGATGAGCTCGATGCCAGAAACGTAAGACCTACTTTAAACATATGTTATTATTATTATTATTATTATTATTATTATTATTATTATTATTATTATTATATACTGTCAAATTGACAACTATGTATTGAGATACTTGAAAATATAAAAACGTCCACAGAGCTTCTCTTATCTTATCTTATCTTATATAATACAGACGTTACTTCAAAAAAGAAGATGATTACGTCCTACGCGTCATGCATTTAGTCATGCATGTTAACCAATGACTTAAATTCTGCCAAGTCACTGGTTTTTCTGGCTAGCTCAGGCAACCCATTCCATGCTCTAATAGCACTAGGGAAGAAGGAGTATTTGTACAAATTTGTCCTAGCATATGGGACGAGGAATGTGCCTTTATTTTTGTTTTTGTTTTATTTTTTTCTCTTACCGTTGGGTTAAAGAAATATACAAACTTAACATTATCTGATCCATATTTTGTTCACTTAAATATATGAAACAGTCCAAACTAACAATGTAATGTATTTTTTAGCATTACTTATTGTCCCCCTACCCTAATCCTAATGTCCCACTAGCATCTCTCTCCATTATAACATGCACACACACCCAACAAAAATAGAAAAAATATCACCAAGAAACTAATGCGCATGCTTGAAAGTCAAAATTGAAAGCTGTCTTTAGGGGGTTAAGCAGGGAGCTCTTCTGTCAGTTCGGCTTCGACGCTGTATTTGTAATGATGGAGTCGTACCCTCTAAGATCCACCTCAATTACGCCAGTCCAAGTCGCGTGAGAAGGGTAGGACTACATCCAAATACTACCGTGGTTGATATTTAATATCTACATTCATTTTTACAAATCTTATATTAACTCAGTCCGTCTGTCTGTCTAGGTAGATTTTTTCTCGTACTCGCAGTTATTCATAATACAAATACATGAATCATTTTTTAAAACGTAATCAGTGAATCAGTTTATTGGTAATTAATTGATTTCCTTTATGTAGGAAAGGCGGGAGATAAATCTTGCAGTATTGCGATATGGCAGTGATTGTGCGATGCTTTCCATTATATTAACTTTTTTTTTTACAAAGTATTTGCTGTATTTTGCTTGTTTGCTTTCATATATTCAAGCTGAATTTAACATGATAGCTTCTCGGAAGTCGAACAGACTCAATGTTGTCGTCAATTTTTTTTTTTACAGAATCTATCTATAAATATAACTCTCTTCGTGACCCAACCATGCGGGACATCACGATGAAAAAAGGCATGGAAAGATAACTCTTGTATTTTGTTCCGCTGCATTTTGAGATCCATAAGATGCATTTTTATTTTCAGAGCTCGTCTGCTTCCACCACAGCTGAGATCCGACTTGACGGCACCTCACTCCCCCTGCCACTTGAGCAGGTGCGACCACTCTATGACAACTACCCATCCCTGAGACGTGCTTGCAGAGATGGCAGAGTTATCATGACCACACCAGACGTCGGTAAGACTTTTTAATTCTTAATCGCACAAATTAGTCTTTAAGGTAGACATGTTATATACACGCTTATATACAGTAATAATAAAAAAAGTCTATATGCATTATGAATTTAAATAATGGAGGCATGGTCGAGAGGCTAAGTAGGCTTGAACCTGGCTTGGCTACCTATGAAAAAATGACATGAGTTTCTAAATGTCGCCAAACTATTCTTTAGTTGTCTCTTGAGTTAACTAACAGGGCAGAAGTAACAGGGATGATCTTATCTTATCTTATATAATACAGACGTTACTTCAAAAAAGAAGATGATTACGTCCTACGCGTCATGCATTTAGTCATACATATTAACCAATGACTTAAATTCTGCCAAGTCACTGGTTTTCCTGGCTAGCTCAGGCAACCCATTCCATGCTCTAATAGCACTAGGGAAGAAGGAGTATTTGTACAAATTTGTCCTCGCCTATGGGACGAGGAATGTGCCTTTATTTTTGTGTCTTTCAGAGTATTTTATTAAATTTTGTTTTTGTATTTGAAGATTATGGTTCAGTGTTTTATGTATAATTGCTACTTTACTTTTGAGTCTTCTGTCCTGAAGGCTTCCTAAATTTAGTGATTTTACTAATGGTGTTACTCTGGTCAAATGTGAATATTCGTTTGTTACAAAAGTAAATATTATTTATTTACGTCATTATTGTGTATTTATCTTTTACTTTCACTCTTGCGTGCACCACTAGAGAAACTTTCACCAGCTATCTACATTTGTGTCTGTTACCTGCTTAGCTTAGCTACTCGTAGGATGTTAGACCCGTCTGTTATACATCTTTTATCTCAACTTCTTATTGTAACTACTTAAATGTATTCCACTGACGTCTCTTCACTGACACTTCCTCTTCACTGCGACATGGCCTAAAGTGTGCTGATGTGCCTAAACTCAAAACTCCTCTTCACTGACACTTCCTCTTCACTGCGACATGGCCTAAAGTGTGCCCATGTGCCTAAACTCAAAACTCCTCTTCACTGACACTTCCTCTTCACTGCGACATGGCCTAAAGTGTGCCCATGTGCCTAAACTCAAAACTCCTCTTCACTGACACTTCCTCTTCACTGCGACATGGCCTAAAGTGTGCCCATGTGCCTAAACTCAAAACTCCTCTTCACTGACACTTCCTCTTCACTGCGACATGGCCTAAAGTGTGCCGATGTGCCTAAACTCAAAACTCCTCTTCACTGACACTTCCTCTTCACTGCGACATGGCCTAAAGTGTGCCCATGTGCCTAAACTCAAAACTCCTCTTCACTGACACTTTCTCTTCACTGCGACATGGCCTAAAGTGTGCCGATGTGCCTAAACTCAAAACTCCTCTTCACTGACACTTCCTCTTCACTGCGACATGGCCTAAAGTGTGCCCATGTGCCTAAACTCAAAATTCCTCTACACTGACACTTCCTCTTCACTGCGACATGGCCTAAAGTGTGCCCATGTGCCTAAACTCAAAACTCCTCTTCACTGACACTTCCTCTTCACTGCGACATGGTATAAAGTGTGCCGATGTGCCTAAACTCAAAACTCCTCTTCACTGACCCCTCCTCATCATTGACGCCTTTTCTTCACTGAGGCCTTCTCTTCACTGATGCCTTCTCTTCACTGAGGCCTCATCACGGACGCCTCCTCGCGACTGACACCATTCCCATGCAAAACACTCATTTTTACCACTGTGTATCCACATCACTCTGCATTCCGCCCGTAACCGATAGATTTAAAAACTCCTTTATATCACTGTCAGTCAAAGTGTTGTAAGGTCATTCGACGTCTCTAATAAGTGACTAAATGCATGACGCGTTGGACGTAATCATCTTCTTTTTTTGAAGTAACGTCTGTATTATATAAGATAATGTAAGTATACAGGAGCCCAATTCATCAGGCGCTGGTTGTGGGTGTAGGTATTTTTGTTGAGCTTGTTTTGCGATTGCTTCTATATTGTAATGCGGAGGTGAACAATCCTAGTCAAACTGAATTTCCATGTTTTTCCCCACCAACAAGGTAATCTTACCTAATCTTACAGATATATACTTATAACCTGACGTAGCGTAAGTAAATGAGCTTTGAACTTTGTGTTTCCAGGTAACGCTGTTCCCTTTGAGACCGAAGACTTGACCATCTTGGTGGTGGACGGAACTGTGGCCATCAGAATTCCCAAGCGTATCCTACGTGCCCCCCGCCCTATCGGAGGTTTCACCAACCCAAGCCAAAATAGATTCGGACCTCGTGGGCAAGGACGCAGACCAGGTCAAGATCTATTCACCACCGGCGCCCAGACGCCCTCCCAGGAAACAACATCTACGTCAACAACCACCACAACCACCGCCAACGCCAACCCACCTCCAAGCGTTTAAACTGACAACCCATTTACGACATTCTTTAAAGACATTTCTTTACTTCGATATCGCTGAGCATAGTAAACATCATTATTCAAAGTTCTGTGTAGCTGCTAACGTACAATGCATTAATCATACAAAGTTGAAAGATATTTATATATTTTAATAAAATGTAAAGCCTATTTCTCGTTATAGAAATTCTCTGGTATAATAACACTTGTAATAACATAGCGCAAAGCCTTATCTTGGCAATATATTTCAACCTACAGAGTGAAAAAAAAAGAAAGTCAATATCCACTTCATGTATATTTGTATAGTTCTATGTTATGTCCTGTTGAAAGCTATAACGAATAAAACTATAATCAATACGTTGTGTGTGTTGATTATGTCGAGACCATCGAACACTGAATCACTAAAGAAAACGATACGAGTGTCTAACAAAGGGAGGTTAACATGGACTAGTCGGTCCTGCGCAAATTTGGATCTTTTCCCACAAGAAAGTTGTTAAATTATTTTGTTGATTCCTTTGTAAATGTCTATATTATATTGTTTAATTTGATCAATGTTAAATATTTTGTTTTCTTATTTTGTCAATGCGCTTTGTCTTTTTATTAAAGCTGTTTCTCACTTTATCAAACGTCTGGCAGCCATTTTTGTATAAAGCAATACATGTATCTTACTTACTTGGACTAACGTTCTCCCGCGCCGTTCGGCGCATTGGGCGGCAAGCAAGTTTGCCGTTTCTGTAGCAATAGTGGTTTAGCAGGGTGGGGTCGCTAGCCCCACGCCAAGCCCTCCTCCTTTCTCACCCGGGCTTGGGACCGGCTTGTATTTAGAATCTAAATGGAATACATTTTTGTTTGTCCTATAAAAAAAACGTCTTCTCGCTCCGCTGTCAGCGCGTAACGTTTAGACTTTATGCTAAAAAAGATAAAATGTATCTGTATGCTTGGATGAGTATCTAGCTATTGAAACGGATGCATGTGTCTCAATCGTTTGTAAAGCATTTCTAAATACCTTGAAAATTATAGATGCGTGCGCACCTTGTAAGGTGTATTGCAGATGCGAGTCCTAACATGAACATCACGCTACTAAGAATGAAAGATAAACAGGGTCAAACGCTCAATAACCAAGCTCACTCCAGATGAAAATATAACAATCTTTAATGCAGAATGGGCCACAGTCGAGTCAGTCACTACAACGATGTTATCCCCTTGAGAGTCTAGCACTAACTGATCTCAAAGTCTACACTAATCTCTAACCCCAAAGGTCTATGTCGTCACTATAAAATGTGCGTTCACTGTCGGTCTATTTTAGTGCGTAATTAAACAAAGTGTCTAACACTTTACACTCATTTTTAGCGGCCCCCTAAAGGGGAAAAGACGCTATTAGTTTTATGTGGCCTGTCCGTCCGTCCATCCCGTTTAGATCTCAGAAACTAGAAGAGAAAATGAAAATCTGATGCAACGGCTACTTTTTTCTTTCCCGAAAGTGAACCATCTAATTTTAAAAATTATCTATGCAAGCACATTTTTCATAAAAATACACCACTTTTACATCTATTCACTATTAATAGTAACAAAAACGGGCGTCTGTTTAATAGGGGAGATGAAGATGGACCATATTTTTAACACATTTATGCAAACGGTTTTTGATTTATTGTCAAAATTTTTTTTTTTTGTTTTTTTTTTGTTACATTTGTATTGCTAAGTTAAATGAGTTCTGTTATGCTAACTACTACATTTACACACAAAATGTTTACTATTTCTTTGAAAGAGAACAAAATCTATTTAGTATGCATATAAGTTGGACAGAATTTAAAACAATAATCAATAAGTAGTTTTTCATATTATCGCATGAACTGCAGCCCTGCCATTTAGAGAGGATACCACACAAGATCTGTCAACCCTTTTTCTCCATTTTTCTTTGGTAGAATTTCATTCTGTTTTTTTTACTAAAAATTTTAAAACCTTTCTTTTTACCTGCCTGTTTTCAACCTCTGCGACCCGCACTCCCCCCCCCCCCCCCATCATACACACACACTGCTGAAAAGGCCATGCGCAAGGGAGGGGGAGGTAACTTAGAAACGAACGTTAAATGTGTATTGGACTGAAAAAAAAGGTTTAGGTACTATTTATGGTAAAATAAGGGAAGTAATTATTTTAAAATAGGAAATAGATAAATTATCTTCAATCTTCTCCCCTTACAGTCTACACATGAATTTACGAATGGTAAAGTTGCATACTGTTATAGTGTTATTGCTGCAAAAGTTAGCGTCAAAATGACAACTTGTATCTGTGTGGTAAATAGTGGCTAGAATACTGTAATGAGACGAAAGCTGAGCTGGTCATAGTGTAAGACAGGACTCACTGCCAAAAGCCACAAGGAACAAGTGTTCATGTAGATCGAAAGGCTGGCTGGTTAACATAAATCAAAGAATGGACCAGCCTTGATATCCTACTCAAAACAAGCTGCTGGTCGGGACAAAAGAAGGGATTTAGTTACGCAAACTGTCTCAGCATCCCTCCAAGGGACAGATGAGAGCATTGTGAATGTGTTTTCAGAGTCGAGATTGTTATGCCACGAAGCTGAGTTCTTATTCTGAACCGCAAGGGTTTATTCATTCTGAACCGCAAGGGCTCATTTATTCTGAACCGCATTTATTCTGAACCGCAAGGGCTCATTTATTCTGAACCGCAAGGGTTCATTTATTCTGAACCGCAAGGGCTCATTTATTCTGAGCCGCAAGGGCTCTTTATTCTGAACCGCATCAAAGAATGGACCAGCCTTGATATCCTACTCAAAACAAGCTGCTGTCGGGACAAAAGAAGGGATTTAGTTACGCAAAACTGTCTCAGCATCCCTCCAAGGGACAGATGAGAGCATTGTGAATGTGTTTTCAGAGTCGAGATTGTTATGCCACGAAGCTGAGTTCTTATTCTGAACCGCAAGGGTTCATTTATTCTGAACCGCAAGGGCTCATTTATTCTGAACCGCATTTATTCTGAACCGCAAGGGCTCATTTATTCTGAACCCGCAAGGGTTCATTTATTCTGAACCGCAAGGGCTCATTTATTCTGAGCCGCAAGGGCTCTTTATTCTGAACCGCATTTATTCTGAACCGCAAGGGCCAATTTATTCTGAACCACAAGGGCTCATTTATTCTGAACCTCAAGGGCTCATTTATTCTGAACCGCAAGGGTTCATTTATTCTGAACCGCAAGGGTTCATCTTCTTATAACGTTATAGGGTACTTTGAAGGATTATTATTACTTACCAGCCGTGCATGTTAATAAGAGTTGTTAAACTCTTTACCAAAGTATTGGTTTTCTTGGCTGATTCACGAAAGCCCTTCCATGCTTTTGGCACAAGTAAAGAAAAAAAAAACGCTCTTTGGTTATTATAAGTGCAGTAATAATAATGAAACACGTGACTTAATACAAAAACCAATAAGAGAAAATTATAAAAGTTACACTTCACTTAGTTTCTTTAGGGATAAGAGATATTTGAAACGTCTCCATACCGGCAAGTCAAATGAGTCTTTGCTCATCGTTTGTCAATCCATCCATCCATCGCAGTGGGGGCACTTCATGGACGGCCCTGGCCTGCTCTAGCACATTTTTCCATTCTGATATACCCTGGACTTAACGTTTCCATGCCCGGACTTTTAGCTCTTGTAGATCTGCCACGACGTCATCAAGCCACAGTACTCGTGGTGTGCCTCTGGAGCGCATGTCTTTTGGTTTTTACCGGTGAACAATCTTTGCTAACCCGTTCTCTGACATTCTTACGAGTTGACCTGCCCAACGTAATCTGTTTCTTTGTTATTATTTATTGTTTTCTAATCCTAATTTTAAATGGTTATCGAGAAATGCAGTGTTCGTAGCGTGTGGAAGTTGTGCTGGTTTGATGCTTATCTTTTGCGGATGGTATTCCTAATTTATACGATTTCTAGCTCTAATTAAGTACCTGCCCGTTAGTTGAGAAATTGTAAAGGCGATTGGTCGTTGTGCTGGCTTATGACACCCTCGTTAACTTTGGGCCATAGGAACAGATGAGCTTTAAATTATTTGCCATATAGATAGCAAGTTCTGAAATAGAAACATTGCTGATGTTATAGATAACATGATTTTTAAATATATTTTATTTAAAGTTTTGTATTGCTTAAGGTTTCTGTCTGGTGAAATTGTGATTTGCACGAGCCACTTGGATCGACCTGCATTGAGTGGCTCTTAAAAAAACAAACTTTGTGACGTTCCTTTATTCATGAAAATTTTATCTATCATATCAATTAGTCAGAAAATGGAGGACGTTTTTACAGATCTAATAAATATAGTGTAAGGAAGTTTTACTCTCAATGCAGGTCGATCCAAGTGGCTCGTGGAGAATGGTACGATGCGCGAAAAAAGATGCGCGAGGCACCTCAACTCTCTTTGGTTTTATAAAAAACTCGAAGCAGGTGTTCCATTAGTATAGTTTCCAAGGCCTAGATAAACACTTCTTGAAGACTTCTTGATGTTTCCTAAATCAATAAGCTTGTATAGCTCATTGATGGGGTGGTAACAATATGGTAAAGCGCTTGGCTTCGGAACTGAAAGGTCTCGCTTTTGACTGGCAGTGAGGACTGGGATTTTTAAACTCTGGATTTTAAGGACGCTCTTTAGTCCACACAGCTCTACGGGTACCTGAAATTAGCCAGGTAAAGTAAAGCGGTTGGTCGTTGTGCGCAGGGCCGGCATTAAGCCACTGCAACCCATGCGGTCACAGTGGGCCCCGCACTTTCAAAGTCCCCGCGCTAATTCTAAGTGTAAATTTTTAAATTAAACAATTATAACGTATATATAATAACAGGGTTTCCGCGGCCTTCTGATTTCGGTAAATCTTCTGAAAAGGCAAAATATACGAAAAAGTCATGGAATCTCCTGAAATTATTAAAATCTCCTGAAAAAATTGACAACATTGTCATTTTGGGGGTGCCATTTAATAAAGACAGCATTGTGAGCTTTCATTTTATATTTTTTTTTGCAAAGACGAATGTATTTTTCAAATTTAAAAAATCATTATTTTGACTTTATTCTTATCCCACCATACTAGGCCCTCGCAATCCTCTTCGCATAGAGCACCGCATTGCTCGAGCCGGCCCTGGTTGTGCGGTTACATTACATCTATTTTAACCGTTGGTCGTCTGCACCGTATATCGCAAGGTCTGAAAAGGTTTTTTTTCCCTTATATTTGTATATGTATGAATACTCTATTATTATTTGAAATTATAGATTACTGAATCGAATGAAAGTAGATTATACTTCTTTCATTTTGCAACCTATTGAACGTTAGCGATACTATGTACTGTCTTTATGTGGTATCGTTCTAAGCATTACTAACGTCACTGCATCGATACCTGAAATCGATCGAAGTGAGTTCTCGTCACACTTGAGCCATTGTGTGTCCCCTATGAAGTTGTGCAGATATGTGTGTTTTTACGCCAGCTGATATAATGTGTTCTGTGCAGAGATTTACGTAATACCGTGCTATGAGAGTCTCTGCTACTCTCTACCAGGAACTACATTTAACCCTCAGATTAAAACACGTGAACAGTCACAAGAGACAATACTGAAAAGCCTTCTGTCTCAACCGTTTCCACAACAAGAACTTTCAAATATAAGCCTGTAAGTAAATGCTATTTATTAGTTTAAAAATGTATTTTGCCATACATACTATCGATTTCCGAACAGTGGGGCCAGTGAATCTCGTGGAAAGTGAGAAATTATAGTTTGGGATTCTTAGGGTCGACCCTGAGTCCACCTACTCTGAGTACCACCTACCTGTATAAGCGTTGGATTGTTGTAGGGCTACTGATAAAAGGGCACCCTTGAAACAGCTGAGCATTACATCGTCTGTTTCTTAGAAAAATGTACCTATATACGTAAACACGAGTGCCTCGACGTGAAACTAAAATGCTATTTAACTATAGGTAGGCCAATACTAGAATATGCATCCTCTGTTTGGGACCACTCAACTCAAGAAAACAAAGAAACAAGAACAAATACAAAATAGAGAAGAAAGATTTACAACAAACGAATATTCCAATTGATTAGAGTAACACCATAAGTAAAATCTCTAAACTTAGAGACACTTCAGGACAGAAGAATAAAAAAGTAAAGTAGCTATATAATACATAAAACATTAACTTTAATTGACAAATAGAAAAAAAAAACACCCAATGAAATACTCAGAAAGACACAGAGATAGAGCCACATTTCTTATTTCATAAACTAGAACAAATTCGTTAAAGAAATCCTTCTTCCCTAGAGCTATTAGAGCATGGAATGGGTAGCCTCAGCTAGCCAGGAAAACCAGTGACTTGGCAGAATTTAAGTCATTGATTACAAGGATGATTAGATGCATGACGTGTAGGACGTAATCATATTCTTTTTTTGAAGTAACGTCTGTATTATATAAGAAAATAAAATATAGTTTTTTTTCCATTATTGTTAATTGTAACTATTTTTTTAAAATTTCATTAATTTGCAGATCCTTTAAAATAACAATTATGAATTGTAAAAAAGAACAGATGCATGATTTGGATTATATTAGTTACAAGGACTTTCGGGGCAAAAGTGACCAATACAGGAGCAAAATATTTGAGCCTTTTGAAACTACGGATCCAACGGATTCTTTAGTTGAACTTCAAAACAGATTTAAACCTCCAGATGTCACCAGTGCTTTGACCGATTCTGATTTTATAACTCTGCATAATTTTTTGCTAAATATGTCGAAACTAACTGGCTTGCTACTTATAATGTCGGAAAATGAATCAGAAACCTACAGTGGAACTGGCTTCATTCTTGAAACTAAGGAGGCAAACAAACTGCCCATGTCCATGCCCTGATCAACAAGGCCATAATGGCGATCATCAAGAACACGCCATAGTCACAGTATCAACTGCTTATCACGTCTTTAATAAGGAGAATAAGAACTCGAAACGAAGGTACGAAAAAATTAACGAAATTTGGAGCAAATACAAGACTGAATTAAAACTTGGCTATCGAAAAGGTTATAAAACCTTAGATCAGATTCAGCAAAGTACGATTTTCCGAACATTGTATGGTCATAAACTGATAGAGATGGACAAAGACCTAGACTATGACTGTGACTGGTGTGCTGTAGAATGCGTGACTCATGACACCACACTTATTCAAAGATTAGAAAGAACTTTGTCGCGATATCAATCAGGATTGAAGAAATTATATGATCTGTCCCTCATGAAGTACAAAGATGTTGATATGGTTGTTATTGTCGGGTATCCACACAACTGGTCATTGAGATTCAGCTTCGGAAACACAGAGTGTCCAAATAAAGAGGAACTCAAAGTGATCAGGTCAAACCAGCTTTGGTGCCGGTACTATTATGATAATCTTACTTGTAAAGGAAGCAGTGGTTCTCCTATTTTTAAATGGGGGCAGCCGACGTCAGGATTCGGATATTGGTTTGGCCATTCACATAATCACGCGGAAGGATATCCCGAAGAAAAAGGCGGGAAAAGTACAATAGGCGTGGAGAACATTGCCTAGTTTCTTGTTAGTTGGATTTGCAGCTTCCAACTTTTTCTATAACAATATTTCATACACTTGATCAATGGCTATATAGAAGCTAGTTTATCTATGTCACATTTAGTCTCGTGCAATGAAAGTTTCTAGATGTCAACACAACAGCGTCTAGATATCAACACAACAGATTTAAGATATCGACACAACAGCTTTAAGATATCAACCCAACAGCTTCTAGATATCAACATGACAGCTTCTAGATATCAACACATTAGCTTTAAGATATCAATACAACAGATTTAAAATATAAACACAACAGCTTTAAGATATCAACACAACAACTTTAAGATATCAACCCAACAGCTTCTAGATATAAACATAATAGCTTCTATATATCAACACAACAGCCTCTAGATATCAACACAACAGCTTCTAGATATCAACACAACAGCTTCTAGATATCAACACAACAGCTTCTAGATATCAACACATCAGCTTCTTAATATCACCACAACCAGCTTCTAGATGTCAACACGACAGCTTCTTGATATCAACACGACAGCTTCTCTCTTATCGACACTAGCGTGTCTAGATTTAACGTAACTTATGTAGACACGACAGCTTCTTGATATCAACACAACAGCTTCTAGATATCAACACATCAACTTCTTAATATCACCACAACAGCTTCTAGATGTCAACACGACAGCTTCTAGATATCAACACATCAGCTTCTTAATATCACCACAACAGCTTCTAGATGTCAACACGACAGCTTCTCTCTTATCGACACTAGCGTGTCTAGATTCAACGTAACATATGTAGACATCAACTAGAAAGCTTCTAGTTTCAACATACAAGATCCAGATGTCTACAGCACTACAGGAGTTCTAAATATCAACAGATTTGTACTCTAAAAAAGCCTATCCGATTGCAGTAATTAACGGCGTTGTTTGTAGCAATGAAGTAGAAATCATTACAAGATTGAACTCAAGCTATTGACATACAACAAAACAAAATTTAATAATACACTCAGATTGTCCTACAGACAAGTATTTGACATGAAGTTAGAAGCTTTTTGACTGTTGGACCAGGATACAAGATTTTCTCACCTTTTTTTTGTTTTATAGGTATTTAAATCGATACATCTCAATCCGAAAAAAAGTAAACACTTTTCATTTGCAGTTTACTCCCTTTTATTTCTTGATTTAAAAACACTTAATGTTAAAGAAACCAATGTCTAAATAGATTTCCTGTTGGAAACATTGATGCGTGCACCACGCAACTGTGCTGATGTCTCCGACTAATCGTCGCTTTGAAAAAAATATTTACAAACATCAAAATGGTCTGCTCAGCGCATTAAGAATTTTCTAACAATATTACATAGTTCGTCCATTGTTGTTCAATTATGACCACCTTTGTCATCATGGGGCTGAGGGCTTTGCACTTTCATCCATGGGGCTGAGGGCTTTGCACTTTGGTTTTATGCTCCTCATGTGGCTGGTGAGACCTATGTAAGCCTGGAATGTTCGGCTGCACTCTCGGCAGGTTATTCTGGATCTAGTGTCATTGGCCTGCCTTTTTTTTTTCACTGACGCTTTTCTTAAGAAATTTAAACATGTATTAAAACATTTCTCAACCATCTCTCAAGTTAAACTAATTTTTAGATCTAGAGGTATAGGGATTTCTTGCTATTTTCTCTCCTTCTTATCTTATCTTATATAATCAGACGGTATTATCAAAAAAGAAGATGATTACGTCCTACGCGTCATGCATTCAGCCATGCATATTAACCAATGACTTAAATTCTGCCAAGTCACTGGTTTTCCTGGCTAGCTCAGGCAATCCATTCCATGCTCTAATAGCACTAGGGAAAGAAGGACATTTTGTACAAATTTGTCCTAGCATATTGGACGAGGAATGTGCCTTTATTTTTGTGTCTGATTGAGTATTTTATTAAAGACTATTAAAGACTTCTTAAAGATTTTTTTTTAAAATTTTATTTTAATTTTATTTAATTTTATTTTTCCAAACAAAACAATAAGAATGATATAACAAATGTCTGACCAAATCTTTTACTTTTGAATGTACTTAACAAAAGTAAGTTTCTTAGATATTTTAAGTTTGAACGAGTGTCTTTAAGTAAACACAAACAACAAATTGCGCGATCTTTATGTTAGGGAGAGATAATGTTTAACTTTAAATTATGAAGAGAGGATTTAAGATCACTAGTCATAAACGTACTGTGATATCTCAAATAGATTGCACATATTTAGGGTGTAGCATGGCGCTGGTCCCCCACTTGATAGTGTTGGGTACGCCCGTGTAGGCAGAGTATTCACAATCAATGTAACTCAAATTTCTTCCCACCCCACTAACGTAATTCAGTAAACTGCAGTTCGCCACACGGTGCCGTGTTTGGAAACCAGCCAATAAGATTGTTACACTTGAATAAATTTGAACGGTGTACCATGTGTTTTCATCCTTGTCATTAGTAATATAAACTTAAGATTGACACCGTAGGTCAGCTACTCGAAAGCCTTGTTTTTACATTTCTCTAAAAAAAAAAAGTTTTGGCTCGGTAAGTATTTTTTAACAGGTTTTTTTTTTTGTTTCATGGTGAAAGTCAAGAGTTTTCGGCGGTTAAATTGATTTCCTGTTGATTAAGTTATGGGTTGCTCAACAAGTCGTCTGCTGACATATTTTGTTAGCGGTTTCTCTAACATCAAATATTCAAATAAAATGGCGGGAAAAGGTTTTTTTTTCATGTTTTCTGGCATACGTAGAACAACTTGAATAGTTTAAATAAGCACACAATTAGCGTCTTCAGTGAACATTTCAAAGTATTGGACACGGCTAACTTTATATCAGATGTTGTCAAGTAAAGAGGGGCGCGCTGGCTGGGTGATGTTAAGGCTGTCTGTTTCTTTGGCCAACGGTTAACGTGCAGGGTGTCATGTGACCAACACAACGACCAATGTCGAAAAACTTCTCTCGCATTTAGCCACACTTACTGTCATTGAAAGAAATATTTGAATAATCATCACGCCGAAAATTTTTTTTAAACTTAAGAGATCAACATTTTTTAAAATTTCGAAACTTCGGAGGCTTCTTTAGGAAGTGGGACAAACCTTTAAAGTCAAATTTAGGTCCAGATAAAATAAGCTTTCGTCAATGTCGCTCGGAGTCCTATCGAGGTTGATTTCACTGTGAGGATTCAATAGTTTGGAGCAAACAAAATTTATATTTATCTGGCACATCATGAAGTGGCTCAAATTGAGGGATTCAACAATCCTGTTCACCAAAGAATACATTTCTCTCGTAACTCTTTCTTCTGGTGCTCATCCTCACTTTTTGTTTTGTTCTGCATCCTATTTTCTTTTTCGTGCGTGGCAAATACTTGTTTGAGATTTTGCAGATCTAAGCACATGCTTTCGCTAAGGTAATAATGACTTAGTGATCTCCTTCAGGTTAGTAGTTAAGATTTTGAACGCGCAGTCTCGAGTAGAAAATCCTTGTTTTTGAAGGTAGACTTGCGCTTCGTTTATTTCCGCTAACGCAGGGGCCCAAAACCCAAGAAAGGCGAGAACATTAAAAATAGTAAAAAAATGTATCATTGTAACTTTGTTCCTTTTATTAACCAGTGCGTTAAACAATGTCTTAACAGGACTAAGTAACAACATGCACTTTCGAAGATTGTAGGCGTGTAAAAGTGCCTTGCCACCATTCAAGACATCAGGTACTTATACTTCAAGCTGGTCTACAGCTTTACATTTAATATCAGAATATAGGAGATGAACAAAACAGTAAAATAAATAAAATTTTTTGTAGTTTATATTTTCTCACAAAGTAGTTTTGTGTTTGTCAATGTAGTCCTATGTAGGAAGGCCGCGGGATACACATTTGAGACCAAAAGAAAAATCTGCTGCCGAGGACAAACGCAGACGGTGAAAAAAAAATCTAAATCGACCGCCTTGGGACAATGGTTCTGCTTGCCCTGGATGTGTCAAAATATGTAGGTCACAGCTGGGACTGCGCAGGCACGGGAAATACTGCATTCCTCACTAATCTTCGGACTCGAAGACAAGCCTTATTATTATTATTACGTACAATGTGTAGTGTGTACTAAAAAACTCGACAATAGGAACTGAATACATACTGAATGAAAGTTTAATGACCCTCACCTTTTGACGCCCAGTGTGGCCCGCACAATCCGCACATGACTAGCTACGCCCCTGAGGGCATGTCGGAGCTGGAATATACCATTGTGGGCTGAATCAGATCCTTGTTCCCGGACCATCAAATGTATACTTCTTATTACACACCTCGTATACACACACAATGAGGACAGAAAACCAATAATCAACCAACATTAATCAATTGCTTTGCACACCAATGTAAATAAAGTTATAGATCTACAGACTGTTAGCGAAGTATTGATGTCTCGTGCGATCAATATTCTCATCAATAAGCATCGTAGACTCTATAATATTCTATACTTTAAAAAAAAAATCATTTGAGATTAGTTTGTCTTAAAAGGTAGGCCGAGGATTTGTTTTCACATTTTCTAGGTAATAAAAACAACACAAACAAAAGCATATAAAAGGGAAGCAACAATAACATTTTATTTTAAATTATTTCCTCTTTATAAATGTCATCGTGGTGAAATAGTCAACATCATCAACATCACCTCGTCAACATCATCTCGTCAACAACACCTCGTCAACATCACCTCGTCAACATCATCTCGTCAACATCATCTCGTCAACATATGTCATCTCGTCAACATCACCTCGTCAACATCATCTCGTCAACATCATCTCGTCAACATATGTCATCTCGTCAACATCATCTCGTCAACATATGTCATCTCGTCAACATCATTTCGTCAACATCATCTTGTCAACATCATCTTGTCAACATCATCTCGTAAACATCATCCCGTAAACATCATCTCGTCAACATCATCTCGTCAACGTCATCTTGTCAACATCACCTCGTCAATATCATATTGTCAACATATGTCATCTCGTCAACATCATCTCGTCAACATCATCTCGTCAACATCATCTTGTCAACATCATCTCGTCAACATCATCTCGTCAACATATGTCATCTCGTCAACATTATCTTGTCAACATCATCATGTCAACATCATCTCGCCAACATCATCTCGCCAACATCATCTCGCCAACATCATCTCGTCAACATCATCTCGTCAACATCATCTCGTCAACATCATCTCGTATACATCATCTCGTCAACATCATCTCGTCAACATCATCTCGTCAACATCATCTCGTCAACACCATCTCGTCAACATCATCTCGTCAACATCATCTCGTCAACATATGTCATCTCGTCAACATCACCTCGTCAACATCATCTCGTCAACATCATCTCATCAATTATTTCCTCTTTATAAATGTCATCGCGGTGAAATAGTCAACATCATCAACATCACCTCGTCAACATCATCTCGTCAACAACACCTCGTCAACATCACCTCGTCAACATCATCTCGTCAACATCATCTCGTCAACATCATCTCGTCAACATCACCTCGTCAACATCATCTCGTCAACATCACCTCGTCAACATCATCTCGTCAACATCATCTCGTCAACAAATGTCATCTCGTCAACATCATTTCGTCAACATCATTTCGTCAACATCATTTTGTCAACATCATCTTGTCAAAATCATCTTGTCAACATCATCTCGTCAACATCATCTCGTCAACATCACCTCGTCAACCTCATCTCGTCAACATCATCTCGTCAACATCATCTCGTGAACATCACCCTGTCAAAATTACCTCGTCAACATCATCTCGTCAACATCATCTCGTTAACATATGTCATCTCATCAACAACACCTCGTCAACATCATCTCGTCAACATCATCTCGTCAACATATGTCATCTCGTCAACATCATCTCGTTAACATCACCACGTCAACATCATCTCGTCAACATCATCTCGTCAACATCATCTCGTCAACATCATCTCGTGGGTCATGTAAACTTCGAACCATTTTCTCCCTAATCCTGTAGAACTTTACCAGCCTGATGATGTTCCATGTTTAAAGTTCCAAGTGCTAATTTTAAACCTGAATCTTTTTTTTTTGTAAAGAAATAGAAATGTTGTATTCTCTTTTTTTCTCTCTCTCTCTGTCTGTTACAATTATCTTCCTTTCATTCTCTTGCCCACAGTTTTTCTTTCTCTATTTCTCTATCTCTTTGTCTATACCTCACTCTCTCACTCATTTTCTCTTATTCTCAGCCTCTTCTTTCCTTTCGCTGTTTTCTCTCTTCATTGCACTCTCATATATATTATCTCGCTACCACATTTTCAAACACCGCTTTATATTTGTCCCTCTCTCTTCCTTGGTTTATTGACCTGTAGTGAACGCCAGCGATCTTACAGAAACACTCAAAGCTTGGTATCGTTTCAAGCATTAAATAAAAGATCCCTTTTCAAAACACACACGATTCTTAAAAGCATCCTGCACCCATTAAACCACTGTTACAAAAACAAAAACATGCCTTCGAAGAACAAAAACTTTCAATTCCAAACTTATTTTTAATGTAATTTTTGTTCACAGAAGAAATGAGTGAAGGAGAATGTCCTAAAGAAAAACATGACAAGTATATTACATTTGAACAATTTCAAAGAAAAGACAAACATTATAAACAGCAGTTGATGAAGAGCTTTTCAACAGTTTCATCAACAGATCACAAAAAAATACTATTTGAAGATACACATCAGCTTCTTGAATCCATGTCTGGCCTTACTGGGTTGCTGCAGATTTTAGACAAAGAAGATCCTTATAGTTCATTCTTTTACGGTACAGGTTTCATCGTTAGATTAAAGAAGTACGGTGACGAGGAAAGTGACGATTTTTACGCCATTGTGACGGTGTCAACTGCGTATCACATCTTTAATGATGATGAGAGGTCTGACATACCAAGCTACAAAAAGGTGAACGAGATCTGGAGCCGTTCCACGATTAAGTTCAAACTCGACTACAACCAGGAACTTAACTCCAGGGACAGTGAAGGCAGAGATTCTGATAAGAGTGGAGATAGTTCCGGCAGCGAATGTATATTCAGCGACGCACCTGGTTTGGTAGCAGAAGACAGTGTTAGTGAAAGTAGCAGCAGTGATAGTGAGATTGACAAGAAAGATACACTAATTACTTTCTACGGTTCTCAACTACTGGAGACTGACAAAGATCTTGACTATAAAAGCGACTGGTGTGCATTTGAATGCAAAATAACAAACACAAGTCACATTAAAATCGTAGAAGAGAGACTCTCAAGTTACCAGTCCTGTATGTCTCAGCTTTACCAGAAGTCTAAGCTTCTCGAGGACATTAACCTCGTCGTCATTATCGGGCATCCCCACATGGAACCAAAACGCATCAGCCTCGGCCAACACCGGAAGTTCAAGAAGTCTCCGGAAATGGAAATTTTGAAAGAGGTCAGGTCTCATCAGATCTGGTGCCGTTACAGCTACGACAACGTGGTCTGCAATGGAATTAGTGGGGCACCAGTTTTCATATGGGGTCAGCCGATATCGGGATTTGGTTACTGGTTTGGCCATCCGCATAACCATTCCGAAACAACGGACGACGAAGATGATGATCACCAGAAAGTTTGTGTTGGCAAGAGCACGATAGGTACAGAAAACATCGTGTAGATAGACTCGCGGGATTAGTGCATTCTAGGTTGTTTGTTTAATGTCATAATCAGATCTGGGCGAAGTGGTCGTCTCATCTCTGTTTAGGGTAAAACAGAAGGATTATTCCACTTTTAGTCAGGGTATTGCAAGATCGTCTGCCGTCACATAGGAGTACACAGAAGCCTAATTTAGAAAGCGCTGATTGTGTGTACGTGAGTGTGTGTGTGAGTGTTTCGTGTGGGAATGTTGTTCATGTTTACAATTATATTTTTATTGTTACAGAAGTTATGCTGACGTAGACGATTATAGTTAAGGTAAATATCCATTTATTTGTACCAATACAATTATCTTATCTTTTCTATTGGGTTTGAAAACATTGATTGAAATGTAACATGTCTTACATGGAGGCAAATGCATGATTAGCAAGCTTGTTTGTGGTACACAGTTTAAAGAATACGCAAATATTTTACGGACGTATTTTAATAAAGCATATAAGAATGTTTGTGTGATGTTTTTCTTTCTTGTCTAATATTAAAATAGTCGTGCTGTTAGGCCTAGGAAGTAGTTGCATTGGGCGTGTTTTGTTGCCAAGAATATTGTGTGTTTTACTTCTCGCTTAGTGACTGCATTGTTCTTCTAGCGGAGAGGGCCTTCTGGCTGTAGATTCTGTCTGCGCTACTGTTTGCACTGTTTCCACGTTCTAACGGTACGTAAGTACATAAATGCAGTAATCAGGTTGATATTTGGGTACGGGTGTCGTTAATGAAAGGTCCGTGATTCAGCGGCACCGCTAGATCTAAGTTATATTTTGTTTCAGGGTGTTAGGCTTGGGGGCTAAGATGGAGTGTGTGGTTTGGAGCTCGCCCTTGGAGCCGTGACTGACCCTTGATTAGTTTGAGCCTTGCATCTCCGTATTGTAGTATTTGGAGCTACCGGGCCGTGTGTGAGGTGTGTTTATTTGTACAATTAATTAATGCATCAACTGATTATCACATGATTTGTACATACTCTGAATATTAACTATTTGTATTTAGTATTAAATGTTACTATTGTTCAACGATCGTTGACCCACTTATTTACAGTTCGGTTAATATGCAACTTGGTTTGCTACTGTTCTCTTTATCTAATACATTAGCCTGCCGTGGTGGGAGCCCCGGTTCATTATATCATCCCCTAGCAAGACACGTAGACATACGTCCTTTCTTTTATTTACTTAAGATTCTTTCTTCATCTTCCTCTTTTCTGTTTTCTTCCACTATATCGACACCACATTTCCTCAAATTGCTATCTCTTCTTTTTCTATCTTTATACATTTTATAGCTTTTAGAGCATGATTGGGATCTTAAAATTCAAAATGATAGTAATAATGGCGATGGCAAGGTCTACGAAGATTAATAATAATAATTTTATTTATATAGCGCTGTTAACAAACAAAATGTAGGCTCAATACGCTGTGATAATATTACAAACACAAACACGAGAGCTAAAATGACAAACTAATTTTAAAAAGTTTTAAACAGATAGGTCTTAATGTTCTTCTTGAATGCAGTGTAGCAGGTTGTCTGCCTGAGATCAATGGGGAGTGAGTTCCAAACCTTTGGTCCGTGCACTGAAACAGCCCGCAGACCGTAGCTTTTGAGGGAGAAACGTGGCACCACTAGAAGCGTGGAGTCCATTGAGCGCAGGGCTCTCTGAGGGACACATATAGTGATCAGTTCGCTAAGGTACAAGGACATTTCTTTATTGTAGATACACCGATTACAAAGTGTGGCCACCTAGTAGTCGATTCTCGCTTTCACTGGAAGCCAATGGAGCGTGCGCAAGAGAGTAGTAGCAGAATCTCGTCTTGTTTTTTCTAAGGACTATTCGTTGTTCATAAATTGTTGCAGTTTGATTTTTTCATCGGGTATACCTGCTAGTACGGCGTTACAGTAGTCAAGGCGGGAGAGTATGAATGCCACAGCTAGCTTTTTTGTTGACTCCGTTGTTAAATATGGTCGAATCTGACCTAATCTGTGCGGGCATCGTGAAAGCTCTCCAACTGTCTATTTAAGACCATCTTTGCCAGCTTCTTTCCTCTATGCCAGTGAGAGCAAAAAGTATCAAGTCTCTCTCTATGTATAAACCTTTTTGTTTTTACAAATCACGCTAATGTTGAGTAAAATTGAATCAATAAATATGAATTTAAAATTGTTAATAGTTCTAGACTATTCTAGACTAACAATAATACATTAGTTTTCTTCTTCTTCTTCTTCCTTTTCATTCAGATGACTAGACCAATACATGAGATGAACTGCGCGCAGTGGTTTCCAGATCAGGGAGCTCTCCATAGAGTTTTCTTTCTACTGAGGTGTTTTTGGGGCCAATGTCTTGTACGGGCCTCTTAGTAAAGAGAGCAGTTTTGGAGGACATGGTCGGCATTCTCTGGTGACACTTCACATGGGCAGATTTCACTGGTTCCAATTTCGAGCTTCCGGTTCATATGTTGCCTCAATCTTATCTTATATAATACAGACGTTACTTCAAAAAAGAAGATGATTACGTCCTACGCGTCATGCATTTAGTCATGCATATTAACCAATGACTTAAATCTGTTGTGTCCGGTCTTGAGTAGAAAGATTAGACGTTGATCATGTCATGCATTTGTGTGATTTGAAATATTTTCATCAATTGTTTTTGTTCAGCGTAACAAGAGCAAGCCTAGAGCATGCTTAGTTCTCTATGGTCATATCTCATTGTAGACCAGTGTAAGGAAGGAAGGAGGCGGTATCTCGGAGAAGGTTTCCGTGCTGGCTTTTCAAAAGCAATTTAAAAAGAAAAGAAAATTTCTTGTGTCTGAATTTGGACTCGAGAATCTATGACAAAAGTCCGTCGTCTTTTCTACTGAGCTATACTTAAAATAATAGGTTTTATAGTCCATTGTTAATTAAACATTTCTAGCGAAGGAGCCAATTCTCAATACAAGGCTTATTTCCACTTAGCATAATACATTTTTTGTTTTATAAAACAAAATTAATTAATATCGACTAATTGGTGAACTAATTGGTACATTTTTGTTCTATTCACGTGCTGTCATCGACAATGAATAAATGTGCAAAGTTTTAAACTGATCCGAGAATGGGAAATTGGGACAAGCTGACAGAAATAATTGATATACGCTTTGGACTTCGGACACTATAAACTAATTTTTTAAAATATCTTTCTATTCTCCGATGTGCAGAGTATAAACAGGGGAGGAGGAGAAAAATTCGGGCTCATTGTAACTTGTAAGGTTATTAATTATACGATTCACGTTTGTGGTATTAAATTAGTCATTTTTCTAAAGTGTATTTTTATATTCACGGCTGTCACATATACATAAGTAACCTCATTGTATGTAATGCCCATTTGTTCCATGTAGAGCGTGAAACCGCAATAGTATGAAAAGTATTAATCAGATCTAAAGATTCAAGTAAGTCACTCTGTAGCTTAGAACGTCGCCACGGAGTTAGGAGAAAGTGAAGTCATTATGAAATCATTATGCAGTCATTATGCAGTCATTATGCAGTCATTATGAAGTCATTATGCAGTCATTATGCAGTCATTATGCAGTCATTATGCAGTCATTACGAAGTCATTATAAAGTCATTACGAAGTCATTATAAAGTCATTACAAAGTCATTATGCAGTCATTATGCAGTCATTATGCAGTCATTATGCAGTCATTATGCAGTCATTATGCAGTCATTATGCAGTCATTATGAAGTAATTATGCAGTCATTATGAAGTCATTATGAAGTCATTATGAAATCATTATGCAGTCATTATGCAGTCATTATGAAGTCATTATGCAGTCATTATGAAGTCATTATGCAGTCATTACGAAGTCATTATAAAGTCATTACAAAGTCATTATGCAGTCATTATGCAGTCATTATGCAGTCATTATGCAGTCATTATGCAGTCATTATGAAGTCATTATGAAGTCATTATGAAGTCATTAACTTAATCAATCGACACGTGTCACGCTTATTTGCTTTATCCTTCATGGTGGAAGGTGAGCATCATCTCATATTCTATGAGCTTCGATCTCTATTTTGCTTTGACAAGCCGGCCGCTCACAAGACAAGGAAAGATTGCGTCTTTGCTGATGGTTGATCTTTTTGCATTGTATCTTAAAATAAAAAAAAAAAAGGTACGTTTTAGACCTATTGAATGTTAAATTGTATCCATCAAGCTGTTGAATAATTTATTGTGAAATTATTATTGAAAGGCTTCGGGAGCGGCGAAACTTAGGCAGCTTGCAGCACTCAGTGCTACACCCTGGCAGTACCTGCGTCGCCGCTAACACCAAACTGTATTGGCACTTGACGTTCCTTTGGATACATCAGCTGCTTGGACGGGGGAGGGACATCGTTGCGACCACAGCTAATGTCCAGGCGTTCATCTCAGTTCCATGAGATGATCCATAGTCGCTTGGCGACTGAAGGAGGCCAAATATTTTTATTAGAATAACTCATATTATATATTTTATGTTGTAATTTTTGTGCACAGCAGAATCACATTTTTAAAAACCCTTCGTTTATAGCACAAAATATTTTCAATGTAGAGGAAGCATTGGACATGTGACCCAAGACTTCAACTGATAAGAACAAGTGTTGGCAACGCACCAATTTATTGTTCTAATTTTAGCTCCACTCTTTGTCATTTAGCTGGCGAAGGAAAGGTTAGTTTAGCGTCCTTGACATTGGTAAGTGATCTTGAAAATATCTAGTCACAACTTTTTACGCAAAATTTAAATATGTCTTGAAAAGAAAATATCGGAGTTTCCCTTGAAATAATTGTTTCCCATTTATTAACTAAATTTGTGGGCTAATTAAATAAACTACTGCATTGCCCCCTGTATTTTTAAAGGGATAATTGGATCGCGAAGGCCAAGACCACTCTTTCAACTAATTGCAGTCCACAGTAGCACAGAAGTCTGGCATTCAGGATATCTAGATTACTAGATCTAGCTCTAGAATTTTAAGTATTTGTTTTCCCTTTTAAATATACCTAAACTGTCAAATTTATAGGAAAAATCATTTGAGCGGTTTCGAAATTCTTGTCCACACAGCGCACAACTTCCTTGTTTTTAAAATACTTTTTGAACTCATGAAGAGTTTACAAGATAGATAGAGGAACTGTTTAAAAAAGAATATTCTGGTCATATTTTGTACGCGATATTTTGTACTCGATATTTTGTTTACATATCTTGTCTGAATCAGCCAGGAAAACCAAAAACATGGCAGAGTTTAAGTCATTGATGTATGACTACATTGACACATGAAATGCGTAGGACGTAATTAAATTATTTTTTTTAAGTAACGTCTGCTATATATAAGATAAGATATCTTGAGATGTAACGTATTATCGTTACGTTTTCGTTGACATATATGTCAACAGTTATTGCTGAACATGTACAACATACTACCGGTGACATTATCGACATGACAATTGCTAAATCGAACAATCGAAGGCTATACTCCCTTTAACGAACGCTATCGGTTCCATGTTAGGAATCTATCGTTTCAAGCGTTTTTATGTCTCTACATCGATACATAAAATCGGTCGAATCGATTTCTCTATCGTCACACGGTGACACTTTGTGTATTGCAGTGGCATTGTGAAGCAGTGTGTATTTGTGTGTTGTAAAGCCAGATGTTGTAATGTGTTCTGTGCAGAGAGATACTTAATACCTTGCTATAAAGTCACTACCAGGAACAATACGTCACACTTAACTTGGAATACTTATGATGTCATGGCGGCATTGTAGTTGGAAGCCTTCGGTCTCACCTGTCTACACAATCAGAATATCTTTTGTACTTTGTAACAATAAAACAGTAAGTAGACGCAATTTTATAGCCACACCCTCACACACAAAATAAGTTTCAAGTTCATCCCATTATAATATTGGCGGCTTACATAGGTACTTTGGTATTTTTACCACTGATTCGATTATACAGCTTGAATATTTAAATTGACTTAAGAAAAAGTATTCGATTCACCGCATAGAACACATTACTAGAACTCACAAACAGACAAAGTCAAATGTCAGAAGAGTAATACTAAATATTCAAAGGTCGTCATGGCAAGGAGGTGTCCTAGGCGATAAGCTCCCATTGTCTATAAAATACTTCTTAAGACATGCGTCTCAGATAGCCTCTGACAACTAAGTCCAGCACCTGGCCTGCTCGTGTGGCTTAGATACTAAGCCCGGCGAAACTGCTCTTACTAACAGGTTAAGGGGGGAAGGCGGATACCTGGCGCCACAAAACCAGGAGCTTCGGGCAGATGGAGATAGTAAGCCTAGTAAAGCAATTCATCTAGGAGAGGTGGTACTCTGACTTCAAACCCCCGCTGCCTTGCGGTACTGAGGCTTAAAGAGACAAAGCTGAGAAAAAATCAGGAGTGAAGCCCCTTAGGCGTTGTAACAACTATACAATTCCCTCCTGCAGCTTGTGCAACTGAGTTGGTGCCTAATGTAACGCGAAACGCTGCGAAGCGGCTAAAACACCAAAACCAGTGTCTCATCTGGGCGCATCCATTGTCTTCCGAGATAGAAGGGAGCCATATCATGCTGAATATAAGATTTTCATAAAGTTAATCACAGGTGTTGAGATTATTTGAGAATATAGTTTAGTTGCGAGTACATTCTTATTGTAACATTGTTTAGTCACAAGTCAATTCTAATAGTAACATTGTATAGTCACGAGTCCGTTCTAATTGTAATATTGTTTAGTTACGAGCCAATTTTTCTTCCATATTTAAGACATCTCAAGAACGCTTTCTTTACCAAGTGGCCCAAACATGGCACTGGCCCAAAACACCCCTAAAGAAAAAAAAAACTATATGGAGGGCTGCCTGATTAGAAAAATTATCGGATGTGCTAAAAAATAGAAAAATAATATTCAAGAGAAGGGATGTGTAAGATGTGGGATTTTGTGCGTGTTTGTTCATTTTATTAGTTGAGTTATGAAGTGTTTTTATCACGGGCTTTTACAGGGGGTTAATAGAGTTTCTTGTGGTCAGTCTAGTCAGTTGGAGAGCTGATTTTGTATGAGTAGGGTATCGGTGATTGTTATCGGTTATTATGTCTAGAGTAAGGAGATGTTCTTGCTATGTGTGTGTACTGAATATTTTGGGTTACGCTATTTTGTGTCACGATACTCTTATGTAATCTATTATTGAATCTAGTCTAAGCGCCCTTGAAATATCTAATTTGGGCACAAATACTTTTAGTATTGATGATTATGTATTCTATATAATATATGTACCCATTGTGTACTGTAAATAAATAATAATGTTCTACTCCTTTGGTTGAGTGTACCTTATAAATCTTGTACGCTTTTTAATGATCTACATTTGGGGGATTAAATTACACCCCTCAAAGAACTAACCTAAGTTCTTCACTGTAACCACTGCGCACTTCATCGCATATAAAGAAAGAAAACGAAGAAGACATCTCAATTTAGTTAACAAATAAATTAGTTTGTTTTCTTCCCTGTTAAACTCGTGCTACTAAATATATCAACATTACCGCATGCCATGATGAAAATTGCCATACAAGGAACAACTCGATTAGAGCTTTTTGTTTTTACATCGTTGTTAACATTCATTTTTAGCGTCCCCGAAAGGGAAATATACGATTTTAGTTTTGTATGGTCTGTCTGTCCGTCCGTCCCGTTTAGATCTTGTAAACTAGAAAAGATATTGAAAGTCCGACATCGTGATATTTTAGACCATTCAAAGTTCTGATGCAAAGGCTACTTTTTTCTTTTCTGAAAGCGAAAAAATAAATTTTTAAAATCAACTATGAAAGCAGTTTTTTTCATAAAAGCACGCAATTTTTACAACTATTCACTATTAATAGTAACAAGTAATAGTAAGGGAGATGACTATTTACCATATTTTTAACATATTTATGCAAATTGTTTTAGATTTTTTGTAAATCTTTATTAAAAAATATACTGTTAAGTTAAGTAAGTTCTGTCATAATAATTACTATATATACACAATTTTTTACTCCTTTTTTTGAGGCAATGAAAAAGAGCCTGACCATTTATAAGACAATTAGATTATCATATGAGAGAGGCCAGGTACACATTCAGACTAACCTGCCATCTCACATATCCTTTAGTTGGTCTGCTGGACCGTTGGGGTCAAATCTGTCAATCTTCCTTCTCCATTTTTCTCTGTCATTTGCCATTGATAGAATTTCATTCTGGTATTCTTTCTGAAAATATTGAAACCTGCCCTTTTTTCTGCCTGGGTGGACCACTTCGGGTGCCGATTCGATTTTGACTTTATGTTTCCATTCAAACTGCCTTTGTAACCTTGTTTTCTTTTTAATTTGGAAGTTGCCAAAACATTAAAAACATTAAATAAAACTAATAAAATTGAAAAAAAAAAGACTTAGATTGAGTGAACTTGCAAATATTATAAATGTGTTCGACTGGAAATATAAACTTCTCTCTCATATACCCAATTGTCCGAAGAAGAATGTATGCCCTTGGTCCAATGACATGAAACGAACGCTAGTGGTTATGTGTTATGAGTCTATGTTTAGTACTGTTACATAGCTCGAGCGATAAAAAATTTGGTCGAATCAATTCCTCTACCGTCACACTGTGACATCTTTGCTTGAAGTCAACCATTCTCCTACCATCCTGCATGAAGTCAACCACTCTCCTACCATCCTAAGACGTCATAAATCAAAACCGTATATAATAATTACAGCACAAGATTTTTTAAGCTCATAAGACTAATGAGATTATAAGACTAATGACACATGAACCGGGTAAATTGGAAAGGATTAAATTATTTACAATGTCATCGATACGTGACATATGTCATAGTGGTCATACTAATATGTATTGAAGTTACTGTAAAAAAAAATTGTCATCATACTTTTAACTCAAATATTTTAGTTATTGATTCAACGTTACAACAAATGTCAAAAAAAAAAAAGAAAATTATAAATTTTTTTTTACAAATATCTTCTATCTTTTATAGTTGATACTATGATGTTTTCATATATTTTATGTATAGATTTAAAATTCATAATCTGTATTCCTTTCAGCCTCTATACTAACTATGAATGAAAATCAGTGTTGGAAACAGACATTTTACAGCAATTATATTTCTTTCAAAGGAATTAGAAGGAAAAAATATTTGCCTGCTGAATTTCATAATGTAAAGGAAATATATGAATTAGTAGATACAATGGTGGATTTGACAGGCTTATTGGTGAAGAAAGTCACAGATCCCAATAGCAAAGCAACGACTATTGTAGGTAAAGGTACAGGTTGCGTAGAAGCAATAATGAAACATAATGTAGGTAAATGTCCATGCAAGAATGAGAAAAAACACCCCAGAAAAGAGTTTGCGACAATAAGAGTGACCACTGTTCTGGACGTATTCGACAATGAGGAGAACATGCCCACTGCTTCTCAAACTGATTCCAACTGTTGCTCCGACAGAAAAGTCAAATGTCCTACTTGGAACGCCGAGCAAGTCGAGTTCATACTCAATTACAACAAAAAAACAACTGACATTAAGACATGTCCGACTCTGTACGGTCGAGCCCGACTGGACACTGGCGACGACGATGGTGTTGAAAATGAGTGGTGCGCAGTGGACTGCGTCACTCATGACATGACACTCGTAGAGAAGCTCGAACAAACTCTGAAAGAGTACCAGAGGAAATTAAAAAATCTGTACCATAGGGCGAAAAAAGAAATGTTTCAAAAGAGCCTTGTTATCGTAGTAGGTCACCCGCACGGCACTTACAAGAGAGTCAGCGTGGGTTCAGTCCTGGGCAGGAGGAAGAAAGTGGTCTACGACAAAGAACAACATCTGCGATGGTACAGGTACACGTATGATGCTATGACTTGTTGTGGTAGTAGAGGCTCACCTGTCTACATTTTTGGCCAGTTAGTGAATGCATTTGGAGACCTTAAAGGACATCCACCGAACCATTCTTTCTGCTCGAGAACAGATACAAAGATGATTAGCACAAGCTCAGCTGGTGAGTAGTGACACAGGATGTGTTGTTCGTTTATTTGGCTTTGTTAAGTCTAATTTCTTTTATTAAGTTCTCAACAATGAAAATAAATTGAGCGAGCTTGACATTGTTGAGTCTTATCATAAAAATCTCCCAAAGCACTGATCGATAAGAAATAATTGGCCGCGTATAAAATACAGAAAAAAAAAAGGAAAGTAGAATACGAATTTATAGTAAATCAGTTAATAAACAAAATCTTTATTACAAAAATGCGTCTGTGTGCTGGCAATTGTTACACAATACGTTAAAAAATCAACCACGCATGTTCATAGATTGTAATATGCTTATTTGCACGGATGCAAGGGGAATCCACTCTATTAAATAAATAACAATGTCTATGAAAAGAAAACATGAAAACAATACAATTCAAAAGTTAAGAAATTCAATACCACTAATAGATCTACCTTTTCACATAAAACAATAACAGTTACTGACACGAAAGAGGAAAAGACGCTAATAGTTTTGTGTGGAATGTCTGTCCGTCCGTGCCGTTTAGATCTCGTAAACTAGAAAAGATAGTGAAAATCTAACTCCATAATGTTTTAGGCCATTCAAAGTTCTGATGCGACGGCTACATTTTTCTTTTCTGAAAGCGAAAAATCTATTTTTGTAAATCACTTATGCAAGTAGTTTTTTCATAAAAATACACCACTTTTACAACTATTGACTATTAATAGTAACAAACAAGGTAGGCTCTTTAGAAGGGGAGATTGCTATTTACCATATTTTTAACATATTTATGTAAATGGTTTTAGATTTTGTAGTCAAAATTTATTTTTTTTACATTTGTTTTGCTAAGTTATGTAACTTCTGTCATACTAAATACTACATTTACAAACAATTTTTTTCTTTTTTTTTAAAGAGAAAATATCTATTTAGTAAGCATAAAAGTTGGACATAATTTAAATCAATTAATAAATAGTTTTTCATATTATCGCGTGAACAGCAGAGGTTTGTACATTAAATATTGCACATAACTATTTTTTTTTTACAGAAATGTTTTTCTCTGGAGGATTTGAATAAGAGATTGACCCTTTACAAAACCATTAGATCAACTAGATATTCATTATCAGACATCAGTTTGGCCAGGTTCACATCCAACTTCATATTTACTTTCACCTATCCCTTGGTCTTCTGGACCGCTGAGGCACCACACAAGATTTGTCAACCTTCTTTCTCCATTCTTTTCTGTCATTTGTCTTTGATAGAATTGTATTCTCATATTCTTTCTGAAAATAGTGAAACCTGCAATTTTACCTGCCTGGGGGGACCACTTTGGGGGCCGATTTTGAGTTTGTGTTTCCACAGAAACTCTTTGTAACCTTGTTTTTACTGCATTGATGGAAAGTTTTTGGATACAAATTAAATACTTTTTGTATTAATTACTTTTGCAGGTGTCGTAAAGCTCACGTGCGATATACACCACGAAGATTACTTTACGTATGATAAGTTCAAAGATAAAGAATACTTTGAAAAATTACCAAAAGAATTTTCGGAAACAGATCGCCAACAACTTCACTCATTTTTTCGTCACATGTCAGATCTGACGGGAATAATTCTGCTGAAAGATAAAAGAATGGACAGAATGCAATGGGAATATTTCGGAACAGGTTTTATCGCAAAAGTCGAACGACAAAGGCATTGTCCACCAAAAAGTGTACCAGCAAATGGTCAGTATGCTGTTGTGACCATCACAACATCTTATCACACTTTTAATAAATACGAGGAAGGAGCCAGACATAAATTTGAGGCTTGCAACGAAGTATGGAACGACATGGATACTTACTTTATACTTGATTACAATACTGAAGACACTAATGATAACGAAGCTGGCGCCAATAATGTACATAATAATGATAGTGACAATGGCAGCACTTACAGCGATGTAGTTGAACTAAGACACTTAGACTATAGCAAGGCATTGATTGGCGACAGACTTATAGAGACAGACAAAGATCTAGAATTTGAAAATGACTGGTGCGCTATTGAATGTGTAGTTAATGATCCTGAACTAATTGCAAGGCTAGAAAATCTTGTCAAAGATTATCAAAACCTTATGTCTGAGCTGTACAAGAAATCTCAAGAACGATTGTATAAAGATGTCAATTTGGTGGTCATTTTCGGACATCCTCATCATTGGGCCAAACGAATGAGCGTCGGTAAAACACGTGACTTTGCATCGGCACCGAAAAGGAAGATCCTGAAAGAAGTGAGATCCAATCAAATCTGGTGTCGTTACAGCTATGATAATGCAACATGTGTAGGAAGCAGTGGTTCTCCAATCTTTATATGGGGGCAACTTATATCAGGACTAGGCTATTGGTTTGGTCACCCACACAACCATTCTGGATATCAGCTAGATGAAGATGAAGATGTTTATATTGGTAAAAGCACAATTGGAGTTGAACACATTGTTTAGTTGAAGTTTCTTAAATTATCTTAACGTGAACGAAATAATATCAACTTCATATGAACAAAATCATAACAACTTCATATGAACAAAATCATAGAGTTTCAGCAAAGACATTTTGTGATTGTCGTTTGTAAGGAAAAGAATTAAAATAGTATTGATTCGGTACATGGGGAATACACAGAAATAGTCCAAACTTTTAAGTACCTCGATCCTGTCTTAAACAATGGTATTCAGCTGGAAACACACATCATATCGCTAAAAAAATGGACAACAAAGATACATACCATCAGTACTAAGGAAACGGTCCCGAATTAGCGTGAGCCAAAAGCGTCGTCTACATGTGCCAAGCACACATCTGCAGTATTTTAAGTTTCAACATCTTTTTTTTCTTCTTTGGCAATGTGAACATTACAAATAAAAAGGAAAAAAAAAACCAACTCCTGTGTTGTGCAATGGCATTATCGACAGCTAACAAACCACACTTAGACACCGATTGGTGAACAAAAGATTCTTAAGGAAGCTATAAAGATTGCAATCATAAAAAAAACACACTCTTGGTTCACGATTTTAAACATTTTATTACCACAGAGAAGATATAAGATGATACCGATCATAAAAACAGATACAAGAACATTTTTGTTTCCTTACATATAACCAATTGAATGCTTTCCATTTTTCTGATGTAAACATTTAATGTTTAGAGGGAAACTCTGATTCATAAATATAGTTTGTTTTCTGTCGTTCAAATGCTTTTTTTATTTAATGTAAACAATAAAAATGGAAAAAAAATTTGTATTTCCTAATAATAAAGATATTATTATTATTATACAACTTATATCAACTCACTCTGTCTGTCTGGTGAACATGTGAAGTAGGAAAACTGCTGCTGCATCGTTGTTACGAAGAGTGTGCGTGAGTGCGTGTGTTGTATTAAGGTAAAGACGATGAGAGAGTGCATTTGTTTGTTATTTAAATCCCAACCATAGCTGTTGACCTTAAAGAGCTTCATGTCGCGTTTGCATACATCTGTGGATCTGAGGGTGCTAGTTCGTTATAACATTGTAAAATTTATATTAAATAATATTTATTATTAAATAATGTGTAGTTTGAATGCCCATTGTATTGCCCAATAAAGATATTTATCATTTTGTACTTTTTATTATTCATTCTTTCCATTTTCGATAATTAGCCTGAACTTTTTTATTTTTTTGTATGTGTGTAAAAATATGAACACATCCATCAAAGGTGCCTCCACTCCATAACGGGCATACGCTGACAAAAAAAACGCGGACAAAATAGCGACGACAAAATAGCGACGACAAAATAGCGACGACAAGATAGCGCGAAATTTCCCGGCAAAATAGCGCAAGACAAAATAGCGCTGACTTCAATATGATGTGTATAAAAGTACCGGATTTATGTAAAATGGTTTTAAAATTTTTACCATGTCATGAACGCATATTGTAGACTGGCAGTCAGGTCGTGTGGTATATGCTCGTGACATGTCGTCTCCATGGTCCTGGGGTTTAACCCAGCCCTATACAATCCCCCTTCCCATGGATGTGCTAGAGACATAATAATTACACAGCAAACTTAATTCCATATCTAATGACTAAACAAATAACTATTTTTTTCATTACATAAATACGCTTCATCACAAACACACATTTAAAACATAAATATGTAGTAATTTGTTTTAAAGACATTTTTAAATGACTATGCATAATGTGGCTAAAACATTTTCGCAGAAAAACGTCCATCGCCTAAACGGATGCGCTAAAACGTCCTGCTTCGACCGTTTTAGACGCTGCACTGCCAAGACTTTCTTTCAACCCAATAATGAATCAATACTTTCACTCTTAAACTGTAATTTAAAAAAATCTAAACGTAAGCAATTGTTTTTCTAGATTGGAGGAGGACTCTTATAATAAACTGCCATGTAATTGCTTTTTTAGTTAATACAAAATTATTTCCAAATCATCGCGGGAAAATATCTCTAATCCTTCCCCAACTGTCACGTAGTATAAACCAGCTAATTTTCTTTTTTTAGTTTTCTGCATCCCTTTCCATAGTAACGTCTAGATTGGTTGTTGACGGGCTCTTGCAGCAAACATGCTTTCTTAGTAAGGAAGGGATTCCATGACTAAAGAAATAAAAGGAAGCAAATATTTTACGGGGTTTGTTCGCAAATGCAGAGAGAGGAGAATTAGTAAAAAAGTTTAGAGAGGATAAAGTTGTAAAACAAATCTAGTTTAGTTGTAGCTTGAGGTGTTGAACCAGAACCAGCCAGTTGAAGTTATGACATCAGTTAGGCCAGGTTCACATCTAATTTCACCTTTACTTTCACTTATCCCTTGGTCAGCTGGACCGCTGGGGCACCACACAAGATCTGTCAACCTTCTTTCTCCATTCTTTTCTGTCATTTTCCTTTGAAAGAATTTCGTTCTGATGTTCTTTCTGAAAATATTGAACCTTGCCTTTTTACCTGCCTGGGTAACTTTGTAACCTTGTTTTTTTTAACTAAATGAATGTATTAACATACAAGACGCAGGAATGAACTGTGATAAGACACATCATCATAAAAATTATATTATATTCTACGATTTTAACAAGCAAAAGAAAAAATATATTTTATTTTCGAACTATCTCCTTGCAAAAGATACTAATGAGCAACCGAATACTTTATAAAGATTCCAGCCAACAGTAGACTGATTGAAGTGTCTTTTCAATCCTACACGACTTTCTGCTCAACATGTCAGAATTGACAGGTTGCCTGTTATCATGAACCTGAAAGAGAAAATTATGGATACCGGGACTGGTTTCATTACAAAAAAAAAACAACAACCAGGATTGTCCAACATGAACAAAACAAAACTAAAGAAATGATAATAGATTTGAGAGAAATTCAGATAAACAACCAAACCTTAGAGCAAGTGCATGAATATAAATACCTAGGTACAACCATCAACAACAAACTGAAATGGAGTGAACATTATCAATACACCAAAAATTCATCAACGATTCTAATACCTTAGAAAGCTAAGAACATTTAACATCGATAACACAAAAATTGAAATTTTCTATACATCTATCATCAACAGTCTTATTAACTTTGTCATCACCTGCTGGTATGCAAATACTTCACAGGTACAAAGACATAGACTAAATAGACTAATTAAATAAGCATCTTATATCACTCGAACACAGCTACCATTTCTTGAAGAGCTTTTTCATGAAAGATGCCTTTGCAAAACATACACGATTCTTAAAGACAACCTGCACCCATTAATAATAATAACAATAATAATCTTTATTGTCCGTATGGAAATTCGTCTTACACATTGTGCATTACACCAAACAAGAAACATTATAACTATAAGAAACCAAAGTGTACATTCACACCAGACTCACTCATAATTTACATGTGACAAAGTTTATTTCAGATTGTTTCTATTTAATGTTACATACGATTTGAAGGAAGTGGTCGTTTCCTTTCCATTAGGACTAAAACAGAAAGATTTCAAAACACCTTTATCCCACTTTCGGTCAGGGTGTTACAAGATAAGCTGTCGTCATCGAGAAGTACATAGAAGTCTTATTCATAAAGCGCTGGTTGTGAGTGTTTGTGTTTCGTGTGTGAATGTTGTTCGTATTGTAGTTGTACAGTAGTTACACTGAGGTGGTCAATTGTAAACAATCTGAATTTCCTTTTGATTAGATCAATAAAAATTATCTTATCATATCTTAAGTAGTCAAAGAAGTAGATTTAAATATTTGTCATTAAACCTTCAGTTATAGTAGAGACTTGGAGCTAGGCTAGTAGACATAAAGCTATAGTTCTCTGTTATATTTGAGATTTGATAAAAGTCACGCAATGTTTTGAGATCCTGTTCGAGGCTCCCACCAATCGGAGGCCCTTGGCGGCTACATTATTTGCCTATCCTTTTAGCCTGCCCTGCTGTAGACTAACAAAATTTGAAAAAACAAACAAACCAGAAGATAAAATAAACGAAACAATAACGAAGATAAAACATAAGTCTTATTATAAAATTATGGTTTTTCATTTACATGTGGTTTTTTTTTTTCATAAAATTAATTTGATAGTTTTCATTTAAAAAAAAAATTAAGTCTCTTCTTACACACCTTTCCCAAAACATTAAAATCCCAATTGGTGCCATTGTCCTTATATAAGTAATTAAATCTACAAATGCTTAGCCTGTGTGCTTGGACTTGCACGAGAAGATGTGAAAAAAAGTAATGTTTGTTTCGCCTGACGTAAACTATCACAGATTCTAGTCTACAGTAACATATCTTCTAGTCTACATTGAACGTAGCGATGAATATCTCTAGCGAATTATTCCACACATTCCATTCCAGTAGTACTGAAGTTAAACCCCCCCACAGTTTCAGGCGCTGCTCCTTTGACATGGTTGTGAGGATGACCAAACCAGTAACCAAAGCCACTGATTGGTTGACCAAGTATGTAAACTGGCGATCCACTGCTCCCTGGACAGGTCACAGCGTCGTAAGCGTAGCGACACAAGAGTTGTCCGTTTTTTATTGATTTGACGTTCATTCTTTGAGGACGCTGGCCAATGGTCACGATCTTAGGGCCACCATGAGGATGACCAACAACGACCACCAGCTTGTCGTTTGTACACTCCTGGTTTTTATACCGTCGATAAACTAGCCCCTGAAGTTTCTCGTAAGAAATGATAGAATCTGTTAGCCTTGTAGCCAATGCTTGGTTGTGCGTAACACCAAAACAAACTCCCCAGTCATGGTCGTCACCATTTAAATCCTCAGCTTCAAAACTTTGAATGTCAACTTTACTCACCGGACTAGACTCATTGTCGTAAAATAACACTGCTCTCGCATCATTGTTAGTTTTGGAATTGTAGTGTTTGAACACCGGTCTGGCTGTTGTGATAGTCAGCTTGTACCATTCTTTGGACCTCTGTATCACATTTTTCTGTTCACATTCTCGGCAGGGGCACAAGGTAAATGTTTCCTTTCGGACTCTTTGAACAAACCCACTTCCATGGCAATAGCTAGGTGTATTGTCATCCATTTTAAAACTGTACATAATATGGACTGTGAGTTCTGACAAGACTCCGATCAATTCTAAGATATCTTTGTCTCGAAACTTTTCCGGTAATCTCTCAAGAGCTAGCTGGTCCAAATGGATGAACTGATTGTGATTGGACTCATTGAGACATTGTGTATCAGATGGATTGGGTGCATTCTCGTTAGAAATATATTCTTGAGTTAATGCTGAGAATGATAAAGAAAACATTAAAATTAAAAACTTCAATACATGCGAACTAAAAAAACAAAGATTTACTTAATATACCTATCGAATAACATAGGTCTTAAAGTTATGCTCAAAACAAGAGATTTACTTTATATAACTATCGAATAACATAGGTCTTAAAGTTATGCTCAAAACAAAAGATTTACTTTATATAACTATCGAATAACATAGGTCTTAAAGTTATGCTCAATACGTATAAAGTGAAATTTAATAGTAAATATGCAATAAGGTCAAACAGATGATACGATACGGGCCCTTGTCTAAATCAGGCGGCTTTTCATCATCATCACTCCTTTGAGTTCCTCATGGAACATAGGGCCTCAGTAAAAACACGCCACTCTCCACGGTCTCTTGCTAGTTTTTTTATGGTTTCCCAACTCTTCCCGGTCTTCTCTGCTTCTTCAAGTACACTGCGTCGCCATGTTCTTTTTGGTCTTCCTCTGCGTCTTGTTCCCCGGGGGTTCCACTCTAAGGCCTGTCTAGCTCTGTTGCTGGTACCTTTTCTAAGGGTGTGACCAATCCATCTCCATTTCCTCTCTAAGATCTGCGGCTTTTCAGATACATATATATATATTCCAAACGAGTACACTGGCAGATTACAGGCAAAGAGAAGGAAAGAAAAAAAATTGATAAATGGTATGAACATATGAACGAGACCTGAATTCTCTCGCAGGATTATGAGAAAGATTATATACCACTTTAATTCAATACGTTACTATAGAACACAAAGTCAATGGACCGGATCGCAAATACCAAACCTCGGTTTTAGATCCGTGTTTAGTTACTTTGAAATTTGGATTTAATAATAATAACAAGATCATTAATCAATTTAATCTATTCATAACACACGTGGAAAACTATATCATTCATTAAATAAAAAGAAATCTTTTAAAACTAGACCTACACTTTAGAACTAAGAAACTTTATTGTTCCCCGGCTAAACTTTGACCCTGTGCATAACTATTAAGAGAACCCAGCCGACAAGTTTCATGTCTGTAAGGTAGAGTTATAGCGTTGTTTTAGGGGAGGGGGTTAGTCTGTGTCACCAAAACAATGCCCCAACAAATAGTCAAGACATGATGACGTTTTAAGAAAGGGAACTGATAGTGTAAAGGGAAGTGGAAATTGTAAGGGAACTGATTGTGTAAATGAAGTGGAAATTGTAAGGGAACTGATTGTGTGCAGGGAAGTGGAAATTGTAAGGGAACTGATTGTGTGCAGGGAAGTGGAAATTGTAAGGGAACTGATTGTGTACAGGGAAGTGGCACTCGTAAACTAGCTGGAACTATTAAGGTAGTCCAAGTGAGCCTCGAAGTGAGATAAATCTCAGACTTCCGGTTTCTCTTCTGGAAACAGACACAGAGAAATGTTGGCTATTAAATTGTTAAACTAAGAAAGAAAATGATAACTAATGTAATGAGCCTACACCACACATACTTTTCGTATTTATTTTATATAGCCTACGTACCCGCTGCACATTTGCTACAGTAATGCTGAAAGTACGTCCAGCGGGCCAGATCCGGCCCAAAACGTGGTTCCATTCGGCTCGCCGACACAAAGTGTTGAAAATCCCACCCCCTTTCTTTGCAAACAAAAAAAAAAAGTTGCAAAAATGTATCTCTACCTACATTCAACGAGGGTGTCATGTGTCAGCACAACGACCAACCGCCTCCTTTTTTACCCAACTAATGTCAGGCACCCATTAGAGCTGGGTGGAGTCAGAGGCGCCCAAACATCTCGAAATTAAAAACCCCAGTCTTCACCAGGTTCGAACCCAAAACCCCCGGTTCGGAAGCCAAGCGCTTTACTGCTCAGCCATCGCGCCTCCAGACATTGGGGGATCCATGAGAATATTTACCAAAAAAAGAGGCAAGAAAAAAAAAGGGTTTGTGGAAAGCCTAGCCACAATGTTGCTCACATTTTAAATAGAGAAATGAAGCCTCAATTTTTATTATTTAAAAAAAATAAATCTTTCCGTTGATGTGGCCCGCGACACGAGAGTCGGAAATTAAAATGGCCCGCATGTCAAACAAGGGTGGGCATCACTGACTTAATATATGGAAGATATAATAACTTGAAAATGAAAACAACCCACCTTTACTGAAGAGTTCATCCATGCCAGGCTTTATTGTCAGTTAATTTCTTTTTACATTACATACTGATTACAATCCTTTATCTCCTTCATATAGACCTATATAACCAATGATAAGAGTTTGATATGAAAAAAACTGCCTGTATCGTAAACAACACTTAGGAAATAACTAGATCTAGAACCAAAACTGTAAGCTCAATGTTCGAAATAGATTTTAGTCTCTGTATCTGCTACAGTTAAAACAGGTTTTAAATCCAGCCATTCTGACACAGGAACAAATCCACCCACTTGATCACATGGCGTACTATAGCTGGTTTTGAGGCCGGCAAAAAATAAAATCAATGTGTTTGTCTTCACGGGTCAAGGTTACGCTGGTTACAGTACAAAAATAAAACATAAAAGTACACGCTTCTCTTCAGTGTAGGCCTATACCCAGAACAATAATGGGGATAAAACTATTAAAAAAAAGATTATCTAGGTGGAAATAACTCTCCCTTTTCAACATCTCTCAATAATGTACAATTCATTTCCCTTTTTGATATCAAACGAAATAACTATTTACCATTTTTGTTAAAATTTATTAATGAATTGTCTTCATCAATTAATGATTGTGTAAATATACAATATGTATCCTCTGTTTGGGATCTCTCAACTCTAGAAAACATAAAGAAACTAAAACAAATACAAAAAAAGGGCAGTGACATTATATAAGACAAAGACCAAGACTAAGATTGCTCTATTTGATCCGTATGGGAATTTGTTGTGATTACAATGACTCTTTTCTCATATACAGACAACACAACAGAAACATACACATAAATAGAACAGACACAGAGTTCATTCAGCGACTAAACACTATAAGAAGCGAATATACCAATTTGATTAGAGTGATTAGAGTAACACCATTATTAAAATCACTAAACTAAGAAATCCTTTCAGGATAGAAAATAAAAAGTAAATTGAACGTGGAACTATTAATAGAATACAAAATACAAAAATGGAATTCCCGATTTAGAAACAAAACAAGATTGGAAAAAATGTAAAGGCTAATGCCTCAAAGGGTTTGCGATCAACTGGTTGGGTTTTGATTTTTCCATAAACAACTTCGAGATACAGGCGCAATTTATTTTAAGCCTGGGACCTTGGAAGGTTTAACAACTATGTCCTGTATGATTTTATTCCAAGGCCGGATTAACGAAGAAATATTTATCACTGACACCTAGTATCTCATTCACTTAATTTAAATACTAATAACTAAAAATAAAAAATAAAGAAATTGTACAAATCTAATAAAATACTCAGAAAGACAAAGATTACTTATTACATATGCAAGTGTATATATATAACAAAACTCATTTCTCCTTAGCGTTATTAGAGAATGGAATAGGTTGCCTGAATCAGACACGAAAACCATCAACCTGGCTGATTTCAGGATCACCGATTAACACTTTAGATTGACACCGGGATACGCGTAGGACGTACATTATCTTCTCTTTTGAAGTCACGTCTGTAATAAGGTAAAATAAGATAAGATAATATCTGGACTTTATTGAGGGCCTCATATTTCAAACAGCATAGTACTTACCTCACAGTTTACGTCTGTGATTTATAACATATCGATTACCGAAACGAGGTCAGTCGATAACATCAATAACGTGCGAGAATGGCGGAGCAGCACACGTCGTATCACATTGCTAGTGCCGGTAATATAATAGTTGTTAGGTAGGCGCAGGCGCGTGCGCATTGTGCAGTGTGTAGTGTGTCACACTTTCTATATTTAAACAACTTTTACGAGAGTGACATAAAGCAAATGTCTTTTCTGGAACCGTTGTGACCGTGAGAATATAGAGAAATGAGTTCAACACGAAAAGGTAGATTTCTGACATTTTGAAAAAAATTTTATGTAACCAGAACTTTAAAAGAAAAAAGAATCAATTTTAACAACTAACTTTTATGCAGAACTTTGATAGATAATGTTCAAATTAATTTCGTTGTAGATATTGATATTTTAATGTTACTCTATTTTTTTTTCATCATTATACAGTGAAAGAATTTTTCTTTCGGATAATTACAAAATCTGTTTTGTATTAACCCTTTCTCTCCGTAATTATTTCTACGTTCCGGTGGAATGATTCATTTAGCTCGTTCGTGTTTCACTACTCTGTAATGATTAAACTTCAGTAACGTTTTTATGTAATAGAAAATTGTTAGATTAGGTATAACATTAAAGAAGAATTCATGCTATTTATAGAACACAAATTAAAGTTAATAAAATGAATAAATAATTTCATTTGATGGGTCAAATCAACTTTGGTATCGCCACTTTGAGTATTTTGTCGCTTACTATTGTATGATTAAATGTATTCATGATTTTATATAAATAATGTATGATTTATTTTAGGTAGAATAGAAATTCAAGAAAGTAATATTCATGACACCTATTTAGACAGATACAAAAAATGTGAGAAAAACAAATACGATACAAACCATCACAACAGATATTTCTCTGTGGCAGAACTTGAGAGAATCTCAGACATACTCCCTGAACGACAGCCCTGTCTGCCAATATTTCTACTTCACATGCAGAAACTAACTGTCAAAATCAGCGTAGACCTCCCCGACAAGGGTAGGATCAGAGACGGCACCGGCATCGTGATGAAAGTGGTCCACAAATGTGGGGAACTATGCCCAGTGAAGAGTTGCAAATTCTATCGCAAACGTTCGCACAGCTGGGGAGAGTTCACCGTTGCCACCGTCAACCACATCGTCGGCACTGACACTGAAGCCGGGAACGCAGCTGTGGATTTCTTTTATGACCACGGCAACACCAGCTCTAGAAAAAGAAAGAAGCAACATAAGAAAGTAAGAAGAGCTCTTGGATTTCACGTCGTTCAGAATGATAATGAGGATGATGAAGAATTGGACTGGTCTTGCTTTCAGTGTGCTAGCCATAATGAGAAACTTATTCAAAAAGTTAAAAACTATTTACAGATCTATACAGACATTCAGAAAAGGCTGTACACTTTATATAAAAACGTTCCACTGTACATAAACAAATCTGTCGTTATCATCAGCCACCCACACGGTGGACCTAAAAAAGTCAGCATAGGAACAATAACTCTTCCAAAAGAAAGCCTGAAAACTGTCAGGGACAATCAAGAATGGTGTCGCTATTACTACCAAGCAGCTACTTGTAGTGGCAGCAGTGGGGCTCCAATATTTATCGCTGGTCAGCCAATTGCAGGTTTCGGCTACTGGTTTGGCCACCCCCACAATCATTGCACATACGATGAAGAAACATTACACAGTTACAGTTCTGTTGGAGTCGATCATGTCGTCTAGTATCTGTAGTTGCTCTTTATTTGGGGGTTTGGGAAATAAGATGTAAGGTTACAAATGAAAGGTGATGCGATTTTGAAAAAAAAAATATTATTGCAACTCTATCCTGCGCACTGCCATCCCGCACGATGCTGCGCACTGTTCAACACGAGAGTAGAACATGCTGTTTAGAGGGAAAGACGCTTCCGTCCGTCCGAAACGACTGGAAGGGAATCATAGTCTGGCGTTCTGGAATAAGAGGAAAAGTACTTCTCAATGTCATGTGTGTCGCCGTGGTCATGGATTAATAATGGAACCGTCTTGATGGTGGGGTTCGGTGGAAGTACCTGAAGCGTTGGTTGGCAGGAGGAACATCGAATCCTAGAACTTGACTTGGTTGGGTGCGTGAAAGTAGCTGAGGCGTTGGTTGGCAGGAGGGACATTGAATCCTAGAACTTGACTTGGTTGGGTGCGTAAAAGTAGCTGAGGCGTTGGTTGGCAGGAGGGACATTGAATCCTAGAACTTGACTTGGTTGGGTGCGTGAAAGTAGCTGAGGCGTTGGTTGGCAGGAGGGACATTGAATCCTAGAACTTGACTTGGTTGGGTGCGTGAAAGTAGCTGAGGCGTTGGTTGGCAGGAGGGACATTGAATCCTAGAACTTGACTTGGTTGGGTGCGGGAAAGTAGCTGAGGCGTTGGTTGGCAGGAGGGACATTGAATCCTAGAACTTGACTTGGTTGGGTGCGTGAAAGTAGCTGAGGCGTTGGTTGGCAGGAGGAACATCGAATCATAGAACTTGACTTGGTTGGGTGCATGAAAGTAGCTGAGGCGTTGGTTGGCAGGAGGGACATTGAATCCTAGAACTTGACTTGGTTGGGTGCGTGAAAGTAGCTGAGGCGTTGGTTGGCAGGAGGGACATTGAATCCTAGAACTTGACTTGGTTGGGTGCGTGAAAGTAGCTGAAGCGTTGGTTGGCAGGAGGGACATTGAATCCTAGAACTTGACTTGGTTGGGTGCGTGAAAGTACCTGAAGCGTTGGTTGGCAGGAGGGACATTGAATCCTAGAACTTGACTTGGTTGGGTGCGTGAAAGTACCTGAAGCGTTGGTTGGCAGGAGGGACATTGAATCCTAGAACTTGACTTCGAAGGAATGGGTCAAAGACTTGACAATTTCTGTTTGTGTTTTGTAGTTAGCAAGAATTATTATCTCAACATTTTCCACTGTAGATGGAAACAAGTTCATCTTGTTCTCATTTGAGTTGTCTCCCTTGAGATAACAATGATTTTAAATGCGCACATAATTTCAATCGCTTTACAATAAATTTAATATTGTACATTGCACTGACGTTTATTTCTTAATGCTTCTACCTCTAATGGAGGGGGTGTCGGTCAGCAATTGTGAAGCTTTAGGATAGATGGTAGTCTGACACTTTGGGGAAGCTGTTTGTGATGTGTAGAAGTGTTGTTTGTGATGCGTATGAGATGCTTGTGATCTGTAAATGAGATGTTTGTGATGTTTTTAAGTGATGTTTGTGATTTGCATAAGAGATGTCTGTGATGTTTAAAAGAGATGTCTGCGATCATGTTCAGGAGATGTCTGACGTTCAGGAGAGATGTATGTGATGTTTGTGAGAGATGTCAGTGATGTTTATAATAGATGTCTGCGATGTTTATGTGAGATGTCTCTGATGATTATGAGAGATGTCTGTTATGTGTATAGGCGATGTCTGTGATGTTTATGAGAGATGTCTGTGATGTCTGTGATTTTATGAGAGATGTCTGTTATGTATATAGGCAATGTCTGTGATGTTTATGAGAGATGTCTGTTATGTTTATGAGAGATGTCTGTGATGTTTATGAGAGATGTCTGTGATGTTTATGAGAGATGTCTGTGATGTTTATGAGAGATGTCTGTGATGTTTATGAGAGATGTCTGTGATGTTTATGAGAGATGTCTGTTATGTGTATAGGCAATGTCTGTGATGTTTATGAGAGATGTCTGTGATGTTTATGAGAGATGTCTGTGATGTTTATGAGAGATGACTGCATATTGTAACAAGTCTAGATAGATTTGACGAAACATCCTGGTAGACGCGAAACATTTTGACGTAAATAAAGTATGACATTATTTTAAAAAATAAAGAGAGTTGTTTAAAGCCATTCCTACTTTATACAGCTGATGTTGGCATGTCATTTCTCTTTTATATATAATACGGTAGCAGGACAGCACTACTAACAGCGATGTCCTTGCGAACGCCGGTATGGACAGTATAGAGGGACTTCTTATAGTCCGACAGCTACGCTTGGCAGGGCACGTATCCCGTATGGGAGACGAAGGTATGCCAAAGGCAGTCTTTTTTGGTGAGCTAAAGAATGATCAACGTAACAGAGGCGCCCCACGGAAACGCTTCAAAGACCAGCTTAAGCGTCAACTTTCCTTGGCTGACATAGAAGAGAGCAACTGGCTGCATGCGGCGTCACTCACGAAGGCCGCGGGATACACATTTGAGACCAAAAAAAATCTGCTGCCGAGGACAAACGCAGACGACGAAAACAAAATCTAAATCAACCACCTGCGGACAATGGTTATGCTTGCCCTGGATGCGGCAAAATATATAGGTCACAGCTGGGTCTGCCGCAGCCACGGGAAAGAAATACTGCATTCCTCACTCATCTTCGGACTCGAAGACTAGCCTTATTATATATATATATATATTGCTATTCTCCATTATTGCAAGGAGTCTTTCCAATGATCTTTCACAGTTACGTTCTGCTATGGTAAAAATGTTTGTAAAATGTTTTACATGTTGTGGATGTTCCTTCAGTGTTGAAGATAATTTACTTCCTTGTCCAAACCTCCCGCACGACGACGGGGAATGGGAGCGGACAGGGTTTGAATCCTGGACCATCCATAAGTCCGAACGACTGTCCAGCTCACAGACTGCATGGCCAGGAAGCTATCCGGTCCACCATATGATTTTATGAGAACATGTGGACTGTAACTTCTACATAGGACTGTGCGAAAAATGCCATGTCCGTTCTATTTATGTATTTAATGGAAAGCAAAGATACATTTTAAATGAGGGCAGTAATTTCTGCTGAGAACGTTTTTATTTTAAAAAGAAGTCATACCAAATTTAATATTAAGATAATTAAATGTTGAAAAATTATAACTGTTCAACTGTCTAAATGGATATTTCACTTTGTGGCTGATAGGGTAATTATTTTTTCCCCTCAAAAACACATTGTCTTACAAATTTTTATAGGAGGCGCGGTGGCTGCGCGGTAAAGCGCTTGGCTTCCGAACCGGGGGTCCCAGCTTCGAACCCTGGGAAAGATTGGGATTTTAATTTCGGGATCTTTGAGCTTGGTACCTTTCATTAGTGTGGAAAAAAAGTAAAGGCTGTTGGTCGTTGTGCTGGGCACAATACACCCTCGTTAACCGTAGGCCTCAGAAACAGATGACTTTAACATCATCTGTCCTACAGACCATAACATCTGAAAAGAATACTTTACTTTTAACAAATTTATAAGCATTTTCGTTAGATCCGCTTTCCAAATACCTGCCCAGCAAATTTTTCAGTCTTTTTGACCCATTGAGGATAGGTAAGCTAATATGTTTGGGTACTAGAACTGATCTCCAAAATACAAATATAAAAAACAACTCAAGAATGTCTTTTTTTTTCAATTCAACATGTGTCTGAAATTAAAAGGTAAAAATGAAAAAAACAAAAAAACAACAACAAACAGCCTCACTCGTACTCTTCACCCTATACAATTATTTCATTATCACACTCCATTTGAGCGAGGGCTTGAGAGGCTCAAATCCTCTCTTTCAAAAAGCCCTGGACAGAAACCCTGCTGTTTTGGCTAGTGCATACATGTGCACACATACATTTCTGATTTAAACTTTTCTTATTATGGGCACTTCTGTTTTCTTTTATTCATTTCATTTGTAAGGACCGTGACGTAGACTGTTGAACTAGTCCATTGTACAATAATTATCTTCCTTGTCATCTACCTTCCCCGTTTCTGTCGTTGAACTTAAAAATTATATGTCATGTTATTGTTAAATAAATAGTATATGCTACCGGCAAATTGCAAAATTCTATAGAATGCATGAAACACGGAACCATAGTCTTCAAATACAAAGCCTAATAAAATACTCAGAAAGACACAAAGATAAAGTCGCATTCCTTGTTTCATATTCTGGGACAAATTTGTACAAGTGATCCTTCTTCCCTAGCGCTATTAGAGCGTGGAATGGGTTGCCTGAGCCACCCAGGAAAACTATAGACTTGGCAGAAATTGAGACATTGGTTAACATGCATGATTAGATTCTTACGCGTAGGACCTAATCATCTTCTTATTTGAAGTAAGACTCATCCTTAGTCATCAGAATCAAAGACATTGTCATTTATATCTATGAGTCCGAAATGTAAGGATCAAAGCAGCGGTTCACGTGATTAAACAGTACCAGTTACGACCTTTATAATTTGCCTTAACTGATACAGAATAAGCCATTGTCCGCATTGGAGTCTATTTGTTATATATACACCGGGAACTTTTATTATACGTTGGAACAAACAGTTGTTAAATTACATTTTCTTTTTCTTATAAGTTGTTTTAATGCATTGAAATAATTGTTCTAATAGCGTTATAGAATATGTAATAAAGAAACATTTAAAAAACAACATGTCTTTATAATAAATAAACAGCTAAAAAAAACATGTCTTTATAATAAATAAACAGCTAAAAAACAACATGTCTTTATAATATATAAACAGCTAAAAAACAACATGTCTTTATAATATATAAACAGCTAAAAAACAACATGCCTTTATAATATATAAACAGCTAAAAAACAACATGTCTTTATAATAAATAAACAACTAATAAAAAAACATGTCTTTATAATAAATAAACAGCTAAAAAAAAACATGTCTTTATAAACCTGTCAAATCATCATAACTCGCATACAAAGTATTTATAACAATGTTTGGTATGCCAGAATAACAAATGTGTCGTTTAAACAAGATGCCAAACTAAATGATGACATTTTTTTAAACATGTTTTTAGACGTTCACGATAAACTAAACAATGTCAAGGACCATGTATTGAGCTCCAAACTTGCCAACTACGAAGAAGTCCCAAACAGGAGAGCTTACAAAATTTAACTCTGCAGTACTGACATGTGCACACAAAAAATAATAATGTATCTTATTAAAGACAGCCTACCAACACTTCCATTATTTTGTACACCGGATACACCAAAAAGCTTGCTATTAATAGGTTTTCCGCCATATATGAAAATATGAGAACTAACGAGCAGATAAACTTTGCCACAGACAAGTTACGTAAGAGAGACACATGAGACACAAATGTGACTTTCATTTATTTATCAGTTGTTTTGTACTGGTATCAGTTATTTTGTACTGGACGTGTTTAACACCAATACAATTGTAACCTTACTTCGATTATTTATCAGTTGTTTTGTACTGGACGTGCTCAATACCAATACAATTGTAACCTTACTTCGATTATTTATCAGTTGTTTTGTACTGGACGTGCTCAATACCAATACAATTGTAACCTTACTTCGATTATTTATCAGTTGTTTTGTACTGGACGTGCTCAATACCAATACAATTGTAACCTTACTTCGTTTATTTATTAGTTATTTTGTACTGGACGTGCTCAACACCAATTGTACTGGACGTGCTCAACACCAATATAATTGTAACCTTACTTCGTTTATTTATCAGTTGTTTTGTGCTGGACGTGCTCAACACCAATACAATCGATTATTTATCATTTATTTTGAACTGAACGTGCTCAACACCGATAGAACTGTAACCCTCCATCGTTTCTGGCATTCCCTTTGAATGGTTGTGTGGATGGCCGAACCAGTAACCAAACCCACACAGTGGTTGGCCAAAAATAAACAAAGGTGAGCCGCTGCTGCCCTTGCAGGTGAGGATGGTGTAGTTGTAGCGGCACCACTGTTGGTAGTTCCTCACGTCCTTGAGGACCTCTATTTTACTAGGATCGTAGGACCCGATACTCATTTTCTTAGGACCTCCGTGCGGATGACCTATGATGACCAGTTTCTTGTCTGGGACCTCAAGACTGTTAAATGCTTTGTACACTTTTCCCTGCAAGTCCATGTGTGTGTCTAAAATGGCTTCTAGTTTTCCCGCCAATTTCAAATCGTGGGTCGCGAATTCCATCGCGCACCAGTCACTGTCTACGTTGATTTCCTTGTCCGTCTCCAGGAGCCGGTAACCGTCTAGGGCGGGGAGTTTGTCGACCTTATCCCTATCGCTGTCGTAAAATAGTATCGCCTTAGTGGCGCTCGGCTCCCATTTGCCCCTAACGTAACCCCGTCTCTGGGCGTCGTCCACTTCGTCATCAAGCACGTGGAGTACCGTTGTCACGGTAACCACGGCGTGGGTCATGATCACCTTCCCCCCACATATGTGACACGGGCAAAGCTGAAGGGTATGACGGCGTATCCTCTGAATGAGTCCGCTTCCAGTAGCTACCTTCGTCCGGATATTGACTGTCAGATCAGACATACATTTGAAAAGGTCAGGAAGCTCTCGAATTTGTTTGTATTCTTTTCTGAACTGCGCCCATGGAAACTTGAAATCTCCCAATGCTATGTAATTGTCCTTGTGATATTTTTCCTTCTTGCATTGATTTTCTCTGTCTTTAAGATTTTTATTTTCCTCTGTAATGTACTCTACATCAATAACAACTGAAAACGAAACAAAACGTCAAAACCAAAATAAGATAAATTCTAAAATATAACGTGGTCCTAAAGTAGGTCGAATGTATCTAGAATATCCATATGTGTTTATCTTCTATACTAATGGACAGAGTTACTAGTCAAATATGAAACGGTAGCAATGATTTTTTTAAATTACAGCATTGAAATTTCAAGAATTGACACCCTTAAAGACTTTCGCAACTATATTTGTACAAGCTTTAGAGGCAGACTGGAAAGCTATGTCAATGGTAATAGACAACTATATGAACACCTGCGTTAACAAAATGAAAAGGGCTCATTGTGTTCACAATCGAATCTAATTGTCAATGTAATGATTGTGTGTGCAGATAAAATTGCTTCTATAAATCAAATTAAATTACTGTCTCGACTACAAGGGGGCCATCTTATGTCCCTCAGAGCGGATCAGCGGGGGGTTTGTGTGGTAAGGGCGATCGCCCCCCCCCCCCTTTCGGCGTTAGGGTTATGGTTTGGGAAAAAATCCCCCCCCCCCCCCCCCCAAGATCCGCTAGTGTCTCAAAGCTTCTAGTCTAGCCACGCTCCCCCCCCCCCCCAAAAAAAAAAAAAAAACACGATTCACTGGCTTTTTCAGTGCTTAGAAGAAAGGTTTGAAACTTGCTCCCTATTGATCTGAGACCAACCACATACTTCACTACATTCAAAAACATTATGAGGATTTGTTCGATTTGTCAATTTTTCCCTCGTGCTCATGTTTGCTATGTTATCACAGCGATCTGAGCCTACAATATTTGTATGTTATGTTATCACAGCGCCCTGAGTCTACAATTGTCTGTTATGTTATCACAATGCCTTGAGCCTACAGTATTTGTATGTTATCACAGCGATCTGAGCCTACAGTATGTCTGTTATGTTATCACAGCGCTCTGAGTCTAAATTGTCTGTTATGTTATCACAGCGCTCTGAGCCTACAGTATTTGTATGTTATGTTATCACAGCGCCCTGAGCCTACAGTATTTGTATGTTATCACAGCGCCCTGACCCTACAGTATGTCTGATATGTTATCACAGCGCCCTGAGCCTACAGTATTTGTATATTATGTTATCACAGCGCTCTGAGCCTACAGTATTTGTATGTTATGTTATCACAGCGCCCTGAGCCTACAGTATTTGTATGTTATGTTATCACAGCGCCCTGAGCCTACATTATGTTTGTTAATAATACTATATAATTAAATTAAACTAATCTTAAGGTATTACTATTATCTACTTTACATTGTACTTACACTCCGTATTCCTAAATGTAGATTGAGAAGATTGACTAGTTCTTAAACTCATTGCCCAAGAATCGACTGGTCACACAGATAATGTAATTACGCTCTTGCTAAGTTACATTGACTATCGATAGTTTGTTCTGGTATTAGAATCTTTCTCGCCTAAATAGAGCAAAACATTAATATATACTTAGTCAACTTAAAGCTAATGAAGTGCAATGTGAAAGGTAAAAGGTTGATCCATTATTTACATATGACCTCTTGCTAGAAAGTTTAGCCTGGAAAATGTCGTAAATTTTTTTTATTTTTTTTTTTCTGTAGTTAGCACTTCGTATGACGTCACTGTCCCTGTGGGATGACTCCTGACCTCATCGATTAAAAAAAAAACATGACCGCACATGTTCTGGTAAATCAAAAACCGAAATAGTCCTTGGGATATGGCGAACTGCCAGTAAATGTATCACTACGCTACGAGGAATAAGGTTTTATCATAGGCGTCCCCTACAGTGAGTGTGTCTAATCTTTGGAGCGGGTGACAACGGTGCGCCTTATCTCAGAGATAACAAAAAGAGAAAATTGCCTAGTTGTATATTAAAAAAAAAAAGGAATTTAATCCCTCTAAAGTCTAAACAGACCCACGCAGCGCGTGGTTCGTAATATCAGAGATTCGTTTTCAGACCTTATAATCTATAGCAGATGATGGTCATCTGTTTCTTGGCCCACGTTTAAAAGGGGGTCATGTGACCAGGACAAGGACCAACCGCCTTTGCTTTTCTCAAGTTTCATTCTAACCATCCAATCTTCTATTTTAACAAGGATATAAATCAAACAGTCAGGAAGTGTCCGCCTAGCCAAAATAGCTTTTCTAATTTCAAATCTGTTTTTTTTTTAAATAAGTAGTGTGTCTGGCATGGCACCACCATTGATTCTCGGCTAACCTTTTGCCTTCTTGTCTCGCTGTGTTGGGTCTTGGCAGGAAATTGATATTCCCGTTGTCTATCGTATAACTTGGTGAGATGAAAATATCGGCCTGTTCTGTTCCATATTTTGTCTTCATCAACTAGACCTTTTCTTCATCTTCATTCGGCAGTACTTAACTGTTGTTGTGGGCTCATCTAATCTGACTTCCACTATGTATCAATTATTTCTTAACATTAGCCACAGAACATTACAAGTTGAATATAGTTGATAACAACATTCAGTTCTATAAAATGATACTTTATTAATCACTGGGAAATCCGTCCAGTCTTCCTAAAACGTCGCTATATTTAACTACTATTCAACTGCTATTCAAAACACAGCCTACTCCTAACATAACGCCATGTTGGTCTCCTTGTTCACCTAAGTGTACTACGTCATTAGTCTTGTCTGACTACGTCACTACTTTTACCGCCGCTAAAACTATACACAATATATTTAACTAACAAAACTAGCCTACTCTCTAGACTAGTACATTACACTGTGCTGACCTTAAAATGCGTACATTAGTTACCAACACAAGACATTAGCTATTACAGTTATTCGGATAATCGCAACAGATTAAAATCTCCGACACACACTGAAACACAAGAGTTTTTAGAAATAGTTATCATGTACACGGTACCGAATGGGGATTACGAAAAAAAACGGCTTGATTTACGGCTAAACTATCGGGTGGTATTAGAATGGGTAATGTCATTCGTTTGGAACCACCGCAGAGTAGTTAAATCTAGTAGTTGTAAAGACATTGTCACTGCCCGCCAAGTCTCGCGCGAACAACGACTTTGCCAGGAAGTATTTTAGAAAGCTGACTTGAGTGTGTTACATTTCAGTGACTGTTGTGCTTTTATTCAGTTCGGCTAAGTTACTAGAGTAGGAAACATTTTTTTTTCATATCTGTCTGATTTTATATATATTATATAAATACTGCCTAATATTATTATACATTGCATTGGTTTTCAGTTTTCATGCAGCGTCATGTAGTGTCCTTCCTGTCATATAGTGTCCTTCATTTCCTGTAGTGTCCTGCATGTCCTGTAGTATCCTGCATGTCCAGTAGTGTCATGGATGTTCTGTAGTGTACTGCATGTTCTGTAGTAACATGTAGTGTCATATAATGCCCTTCATGTCGTGTCCTGTTTGTATGTCCGGTTAATGTCCTGCAAGTGCTGTAGTGTCCTGCTTGTGCTGAAATGTCCTTCATGTTCTAGTATCTTGTACGTCCTGTAGTGTCATGAGTGTCCTGCAGGCATTGTCCTACTTGTCCTGTAGTGTCCTGCATGCATTGTCCTACTTGTCCTGTAGTGTCCTGCATGTAGTGTCCTACTTGTCCTGCAGTGTCCTGCATGTAGTGGCCTACTTGTCCTGTAGTGTCCTGCATGTAGTGGCCTACTTGTTCTGTAGTGTCCTGCATGTACTGTCCTACTTGTGTCCTGCATGTCCTTCAGTGCCATGACGTATTTGTAAACGTGGGAATCTTACATTTTAGAAACCAAGTACAGAGAGAAAAAAGAAATTCTATTGACTTAATACGAAACAAGAGCTACCGAATAGGATATTCCAATTCACAAAACATGGAACATATCACAGAACATAAAGTTTAAGAGATGTTTTTGCTTCCAGTAGCTAAACATTTTTTTAGTGGCGCGGCATGCTATATATAAATCTATATATAAATCTATATATAAATCTATATATAAATTGTTGAGCTGAGCTGATGGACTTTGAAGCATATAGGGGAGTTGAGAAACATGTAATAAATTATGAAACACGAACTAGAAACCATGGAACTCTTCTGTGTTATACGTTAACAGCGGTTCTCAACCTTTTAAGCCCGGCGACCCCTTTTTACAATCCCCCACTCTGCCGCGACCCCCCTCCCCACACACACATACAGCAATAGAAGAATAGACAATAACAATCCATATTTTCAAATGGTCTTAGCCGACCCCTGGCAAATCGTCATTCGACCTCCAAGGGGTTCGCGACCCACAGGTTGAGAACCCCTGGTTTAGTAAGTTATCTTACAAGCTACTTTCGGTATTTAGACCTTTGCGTTTAATTATTTCTCATCCATTTCTTCACTTAGTCATGCTGTAAACAGCCTCCGGAATTTAGACCTTTGCGTTTAAGTATTCCATTTTTATTACTTCACTATGTGATGAGTCTAGGTGAAACAGTCCCAATGGGTAATGAATAATATCTATAAACTTATTAAATACACTTGTTGTTATACCAAAAAAACAGAAAAGATTTGACATTTGAAACGAGCTCCATCTGCTTTGTGCTAGACAAGTTTAAGCTTGATTTTCTGACATCCGAAAATTGAAAATCTCTCACGAGATCAAAATGCTGTGTGGGAAAAAAAAAATCACATTGAAGTTAAAATCAATCGTTCACGAGGGCGTGTGTTCGTGGGTTTTATTGTTAGCTTTAGTTTTCTGAAGTTGATCGATGTGATCTAGAATGTAGGGCTATGTAGCAGTAACTAAATAGCGGAACACATTCCGTCATTCTTTTGTGCTTTATAAATGTGTTGCAATAGTGTGCAGAAGTTACACACGTGTATTAGTACTACACTATTACGTACTTCTTCCCTAGGGCTATTAGAGCATGGAATGGGTTGCCTGAGACAGCCTGAAAAACCAGTGACTTGGCAGAATTTAGGTCATTGGTTAATATGCTTGACTGAAGGCATGACGCGTGGTACGGAGTGGGGTATATGCTGCTTTGAAGTAACGTCTATATTATATATGAAGATTTTTTTCTCTGACTTCACGTAGGTAAAGTCTTATTTGCATATTTTTTTATCACGGAATTCAATGTGATGCTATGTCTTACTTAAAGTGAATATTTAAAGAAGTATTTTTACTTGTCTCAAGTCAATGTTAAATTAAAAAAAAAAAGAAATTTTTTGTAAAAACTACATAAATGTTTTTCTTCTGTCTAACCCCCACATTCCAGGCTAAGGTCTCAGAAATATAAAAAGCTTTAAAAATCTGATTTTTTACTATCCCATGAATCGTGACAGAAATCTTGATTGTTAGCGCACTGAGAGCTAATCAAACTGTCTAGCTATTTGAGACTTACAAGGTGACGAGACAAGCATCTGATGTCCTATGGTAGTGGATGAATGATATTAAGCGAGACGAGGCGGTCACCGGTACTTTATACTTCCATATTATTAAGGCCTTTCCCCCCTAAATCCAACTCTAATGGGCACCTGACATATGTTGGGGTCAAGTTGTGAATACATAAATGTATTTCTTTAGATGTACACACATAGATTGTGGTAACTTTGTATTGAAAGATAAATGTATTGCATGTACCAAACAGTCAGCAAAGAAACTATTCACTCCGTTTTATACAATACATCTATTCACTCCTTCATGGAGGGTGGGAGGTCGCTGATCTAAAAAATAGCTCTAACGATTTTCCTAGAAATTTAACAGTCGATGTTTATCTTATATATTACGGAACAAAAAAGAAGACAATTACGTCCTACGCATTTCATGTGTCAATCTAGTCATGCATGTTAATCAATGTTTTAAACTCTGCCAAGTCGTTGGTTTTCCTGGTTGATTCAGGCAACCCATTCCATTCACTAATGGAAATAGGGAAGAAGGATCACTTGTATGAATATCGATGAGAAAAGAATTACAACATTGCTGGCCACACTTGGAAAAAACCCTAGTTTGACCGTTATAGTTTTTCAAAGTAAAAATAAATAAATGTAAATTTGGCTAGAGATTAAATTTAGGTCTAGATCAGTTTTGAAAGAACTATCGCGTTCTTGAGAAGGATTATCGCATTCAGGAATTAAGAGTTTAATTTAAAATAAATAATTTTGTGCGCAGTTACGTATAAGTCTAGATCTAAATGCTTATCATTGGAAGGGGCGGGGGTAGAAACATGTTTGTTTTCTAGCATTCAGTAATTTATATGAAAACAACAAATCGCTCAATAAGCTGCATAAAGGAGGTATTGTTTTTTTTAAAAAAATATTTTAAATGTTTATTTTGATTAAGCAAAGAAAGTCAATTATATGTTTTAGTACATAATAGTAAGTAAAGTAAAGTTACCCTTTCAGACTTTGCGATCTATGGGGCAGATGATGTTAAGGTCATCTGTTTCTGTGGCCAACGGTTAACTAGCAGGGTGTCACGTGGCCAGCACACCGACCAACCGCCTTTACTTCCCCCAACTAAAGTCAGGTACCCCATTAGAGTTGGGTGGACTCAGGGACGCCCTAAAAATCCTGAAATTCGAAATACCAGCCTTCACCGAGGTTACAAACCCAGGACCTCAGGTTCAGAAGCCGAGCGCTTAACCACTCAGTACATAATATGTTAGCATTTTTTTGTTTACACATATATGAAAGTATAGACCTACTTGTAATTTGATAAGCATATTCAGTCAGATTTAATTTTTTTTTTGCAGAGTTTGTAAAGAAGGTAACTTGTGCTATACGTCATAGCGACTACTTTACCTACGAGGATTTTATTCAAAAGAAATACTTCCCAAAATTACCAAAAGAAATGACTGAAGATGATCGCCAGAAACTTCATACATTTTTGAATTGCATGTCAGATCTGACGGGAATAATTCTGTTGAAAAAGAAAGCAGTCGTTAAAAATGTGTGGGAATACGCCGGAACAGGTTTTATCGCAAAAATAGAACGTCAAAGGCATTGTCCTACAGAAAAGGTGCCAACAAATAGTCCGTATGCTATTGTGACCATTACAACTGCCTATCACACTTTTAATGATTACAGGGAGGGAACCCAAGAAAAATTTGAGGCTGTTAATGAAATTTGGAATAAGATGAAAACTTGTTTTGTACTAAATCACAATTATCAAGACACAAATGAAGACGACGATAGTGCCAATGATACACAACATCATGACTCTGACAACCACAGCAAAAATTCCCAAGAAGGTGACGCCGAAAAATCCAACAAAAGTTCCGAAGAAGATGACTCTGACAATGGCAGCAACAGTTTACAAGAAAATAACTCTGAGAAAGGCAGCAAAAGTTCTCAAGAAGATGATGCTGACAAAGGCAGCAAAAGTTCTCAAGAAGATGATGCTGACAAAGACTGCAAAAGTTCTCAAGAAGATGACTCTGACAAAGGCAGCAAAAGTTCTCAAGAAGATGACTCTGACAAAGGCAGCAAAAGTTCTCAAGAAGATGACTCTGACAAAGGCAGCAAAAGTTCTCAAGAAGATGATGCTGACAAAGGCAGCAAAAGTTCTCAAGAAGATGATGCTGACAAAGGCAGCAAAAGTTCTCAAGAAGATGATGCTGACATAGGCAGCACTTCTAGCGATGGAATTTCAATGGATTACATAGACGTCACAAACAAATTGATTGGCGACAGACTTATAGAGACAGACAAAGATCTAGAATTTGAAAATGACTGGTGTGCTTTTGAATGTGTGGTTGATGATCCTGAACTAATTGGAAAGCTAGAAAATCTTGTGAATGATTACCAAAAGCTTATGGCTGAGCTGTACAAGAAATCTCAAGAACGATTGTATAAAGATGTCAATTTGGTGGTCATTTTCGGACATCCTCATCAATGGGCCAAACGAATGAGCGTCGGTAAAACACGTGACTTCGCATCGGCACCGAAAAGGAAGATCCTGAAAGAAGTGAGATCCAATCAAATCTGGTGTCGTTACAGCTATGATAACGCAACATGTAAAGGAAGCAGTGGTTCTCCAATCTTTATATGGGGGCAACCTATATCAGGACTAGGCTATTGGTTTGGTCACCCACACAACCATTCTGGAAATCAGCTAGATAAAGATGAAGGTGTTTATATTGGTAAAAGCACAATTGGAGTTGAACACATTGTTTAGTTTCACGTCCCAATGTCTCTGTAACAACTTTTACTTATCAATGTAAACTTCCATTGAATAAATCTGTTGTATTTTTAAAAGATTATATCCACTATGTCTGTCCACACCTATTCCCTGATCAAGCTGAAACTTTACAAAACCATTTATTCTACCTAACAAATTATATAGCAATTGGAAAAAAAATTATCTAGTCAATTAATTATTGGCAACTAATTAATTTGTTTGATATCGAAAAATAAAAATAAATTTTACATTATTGATAGCTATGAATATGGAGTTTTTCCTCTAAGATAAGTGTTTTTTCTTTAAAGTATTTGAATTACAGACATTTCTTTGTATCAGATTATTGTACATTATACACAGTGTAAATGGAAGGTCGCTAAAGGCAAAATAAATTAATAGATTTTATTTCCATTTCATTACAAGTCTGACAGATGTACATATAATACAATGATGTTTGAAAATTACCATATTAACTATGAAAGCAGACTATTTTTAATGCCTTTTTTTTATCGCGCGTAGGATTGGTGTCTGCTATATTGAACGACACCCCGAAATGACTATAGTTACATTAAAAGAAATTCGTTACAATCCCTTGGCATAAATATGTTATACAGACTTGTTACAATATACGTTCTATAAAATAAAACCTTTCTTCCTATAACTTAGTAAAGCAATATATAAATAATAACAATACAATAATAATGGTGTTAATGTCGGTTTGAACGAGGTCGGGCACGAGATTCGCCAACGGGAAGAAGAAAACACTCCACGGAACATCGGTCTAATTAGATGGGGACAACATTGAAAAGGCTGCTTCCTTAACATGGCTCATAGCAGATCATCATCTACATGAAAGCAAAAGGCTTTGTTACAGCAATACTGTACAAAGTAATTTGGACAAAAAAAATTTCCAGAATTCATATCCTAAGAATAATTGCTGTTGACAATTGCTGAAAATGAGAAAATGTGGGTGAGTCAATTGAAATATAATGGCATGATGCTCAGCCTTATCAGAATCTGCTTACTTAGGTCGCCATAATCAAGTTGCAAAGTTTGAAACATAATTTGACCAGTAAGGATACTCCTTATTATTACACATACTCGATTCAAGAGATTCTCGAGTCTGCTGTACTGGCAAGCAATGTCCCCTCTAAGGAGTGCCATCCAATGTCCCCTCTAAGGAGTGCCATCCAATGTCCCCTCTAAGGAGTGCTATGAAGTGAGCGAAACATTGTGTCTATGAGCAACATTTTTTTGGGACGCCAAAATGTGTGAGGCACCAATTTTCGAATAGTACGTCGGGGTCTGAATTTCAGTTTGGGAGAAATAATTAAAAATTGAAAAAAGCAGGTTTACATAAACAAAATATTTATATTACGTAAATGTACTAAGTTAAACTTACTAAATTTGTTCCTCAGTCAACTTCAAAAAGTCTCTCTTCTGTTCTTTTCTGCTTTCCAGAAGTTAGAAACTTTATTTATATTTACAGTTTTTCCAGAATTCAAGAAGAGTTTTATTCTCATTAAATGATCCAAATGTTCCACTTCTAAACGATTTCTGGCTTTAGTCTTTATACTATTCATCAGGCTAAACCCTCTCTCGCAATCTGCACTTGAGGCCTGGAATGTGTCGCAAATATCCATGATTAAGAAGAGTTTATTTAAGTGATCCTGTTGCTGAGTGAATGCAAGAATATCTGAAAATGTCGTCAATGATCCACATTTTAACTTCTCATTAATCAGAATTTTGAATTCTGAATACTGCTTACAAAGATAACTTTTAAGGATATCTTCATCTTTCTGCAGGAGAAGACAGTATCTGGTTGCAAGGCTTTTCATCTGCTCATGTCCAAATGTATACTCCTCCTGATTTGCAGTAGCACAGAAACAGTCTTTTTCAAATACTGACCAATCTTTTAATTCATCATCTGGAAATCGGCTGTCCATATGGTCACAGACCTGCTGGATAAATTTTATTATTGATGTTGTGTTCACTGGAACTTTAAATGAAGAAATTAAAATGCTTGTTTCTTCAAGGAAATGCTTATTCTCTCCCAGATACTGCGATCGCAACTTCTTAATTTTCGCTTTTGCAAACTGAAAGGCTTCAACAGTTGAAAGCAAACTTCTTTGTAGAATTTTAGTCAATTCTGCTAGTTCTGCTACAACATCATTAAGAATTCCAATTGCTACATGGAGTTCTGGTTTACTTAACTTCTCCAAGCAATATCTGTGAACAGGATCATTGTCTTCCTCCACTTTTTCTTGGCAATATTGCAGAAAAACATCATAATTCTTTACCAAGGCATTCACTGCGAAATGTCTGGATAGCCACCTAACCTCATGGAGTGGTCTAAATGCAATCACATCTGCATCAGCAGCTTCAGCTAGTTCTTCAAATTTTGCCTTTTTAACAGATGATCTGCAGAATATTGTGTAAACGGTCCTTAGTAAAGTTTCTATCTCTTTCATTAACGGTATATTCTTCCATGCATCATCTAAACCCAAATCCTCCCGATGGGCTACACAATGTTGCTCTGATAAATGTGGAATTAACTGTCGCAATAGTGCAGCTACACCTTTTCTTTTACCCAGCATGATTGAAGCTCCATCGGAAGTAAACATAACCATCTTGTTTAAATCAAACCCGTTTTCAATATAAAAGTTCTGAATGGCTTGAAAAATTGATAAGCTATCACATGCTATTACCTTCAAGATTCCAGCAAACACAGTTTTATAGATGGATTCATTTTCATTCCTGTATTTCATGTATAAAATTAACATCTTCGAAACGGATATGTCAGTCGACTCATCAACTATCAAGGTGTGGTAAGCTGCAATCTTTATTTCGGTAAACATTTCAGTTTTGACAACTGAGTTTACACACTCACTAAACTCAAAGGCAAAGTTTTTACTTCGCCAACTCTCTGGGATTTTGACATATTTTCCAACGTGATCATGAATATCCTGAACTGACAGCATTGAAGAATTTATTTTAATAGCTAACAAAACGTTATCTATTAAAATCTTAACCTCATCTGGGGTTGCTTGTTGTCGCTGTGCGATCTCTTTCCTCATTTCACGCTCTTCTTTTGATTCAGTCAGCATGCTTTTTAAAATCCCTCTGCTTTGATTTTTAAGTTTCGTGACAGAATCCACATGAGTTTTTTGACCCAAATGTTTTTTTTAGATGATCCACTTTCCAATCGGTCCATGTTTTCCCTGATGTCCATTCGCTGGTAGCTCCAGCTTTCACGCAAATTTTGCACGTAACACCACGTGATTCCGAAAACTCAAAAATTTCACCCAGCTGCACGTGTTGTCCTGAGGCATGTGGCAAGTCTGTGGCTACTGACCATCCTGCCAACCTTTGTTTCTTGAATTCTAAGCATCGCTTCTTACTTGTATAACCTGAACAACATTGCTGGCATGGGGCTTTTCTTGACCATACATGACGGTGGATTTTAATCGCCCTTATTTGCTATTCATTGATTAAAAAAGAAAGAACAAATCAGCTAAACATTAATTGACATCGCCGTACCACTGTTTTATAATCTAGGAAAAACTGAAATGGAAAAAAAAAACAACAAAGAAAATATGAGAACCTTAGGCTTGGAGATTAAATGTTTATGGAAGTCATCCACCAAAACAAAATACTCCATTGTTATATCAACCGAGGGGGAAATTACAACTGACCTCATAGATACCTTGAAGTCCTTTACATTCCTAGGAAGATTCTCGTTACCTGTCAGAGGGCGGTACTACTGCAGACCTGCCACAACACTTACAAATTCCACAGTGGACACTGATAAATGGACTACGATGAATTTTGTTTCTCTTTAACGAAACTTGACCCTGGCAGTGCCAGAGAATGTGATTCGTTCGTTTCTAACATAATAATGTAATACTATATTCGAAATTTAAAGTTGAAATGTAACAAAATATGAATCAACAAACAAAAATACTATATTAGTCAATTACTAGTAATTAATTATTTTGTTTGATATCGTATAAGGGAAATAGATAGATAGATTTAGTTATAAAGGCGCAGTTCTTCCCCTTTACATAGGCATTTTTTTAAAAAGAATCTTCTATCTCTCTCTCTCTCTCTCTCTCTCCGAGACATCACTCTTTTATTTCTGCAAGACGGACTAGAGTTACTCCACATAACTTTAGCGGGGCAGGGGGGGGGGAGAGGGGAGCATGTAAATACCCTGAACTATAACTCAAGTGCGCACAAATATCTTATAATGGTTCTATGGTTTTTCAATTTATGTTCCATATTCTGATACGTAGAATATCCTATTCGGTAGTTCTTCTTTCATTTAAGTCAACCGAATATTCTTTCAGTACTCGACTTCTAAGTAATATTCCCAAGCAGGCACTGTAGGACATGTAGGACACTACAAGACATGAAGGACACTACAGTACATAAGGACACTACATGATAAACAGGAGCATGCAAGAAAATGCAGCACATGCAGGACACTATAGAACATGAACTATGCTATTCGACACTGTAACAACGGCCTTGTGTCACTAAAATGTAACACAATGGAGACACCTTTTTAAAATGCTACCGTTTGATTGACAAAGAGCTGAGCCGAAGGCTCTTCGAGCTCTAGGTTTGAAAAAAAACAACTTGTTTGAGCAACAGAAAAAAAAACAAACCTGTTTGAACAACCGTTCTGTCTGGAAGAGATCCGAGTCAATGCCTATGTAAAGCATTGCTATTTCCGATATATCTGGCACTCCGGGCGCATGGGCTAGAATGCATGGCCGAAGGCCGAGTACACCGGGAACCTCCGCCATTTTCCTATGTTGTACCAAGCTAACAGTAAAGGACTCGCCATTAGTGTTACGCTCCCTTGAGGTACGGCGTATGGATTATCGACAGGGTTGTGGGAGCTCTCTTTCAACTCCGCTCCGTGCAATGGGACCACTCTCGCGTTCCCTTGGACACTCCCACGGGAGTTTTGTTTTGCTATTCATTTAGCCTAACCACTTCCTCTAATGGTCGTTTCCACCCGAGTGCCACGTTGAGGCAGAGCAATCGTTCACATTTAATGTTCGCTCGAGACTTGGTGGGCAGTGACAATATCGTTACAGCAAAATAGATTTAACTACTCTGCCGCGGTGACAAACGAGTGACATCACCCGCTCTACGACCAAACTTTAGTTTAGCAGTATATCAAATCCTTTTATCGTATTTCTTATTTAGTGACATATACGTGATCTATCATTCTTTGTAACTTTTTAATTTTATTGTCTCTCGGAGATTTATTATATAGCGATTATCCGGATAACTATAAATAGTATTTACTGCTGAAGGGGTACAGACAGGGCCGTTCTTAGGGCACTGCAACCTATGCGGCCGCAGTGGGCCCCGCACTTTCATAGGCCCCGCGCTAAATCTAGCTGTAAATTATTTAAAAAAAACGGCATCGTCAGCTTTCATTTAATAAAAATAATAGAGCGAATTTTGACCAAAACAGTGAATTCCAAGACATAATATACTGTAATAGTCAATGGCATTTAAATATAGATCTACATCTAGAGCGATATTTTGCTAGTCGATAGTAAATCTAATAAATGTTTATCGGCTTATTTAGGAATTCTACCTTTTATTGTAGTTGGCTCAAGTTAATTTAATCGTGATTTTGCACTAATTAAAGTACGAATAAAATGCAAAGACGAATTTATTTTCTAACGAAAAATCTTAAGTTTCTCTTATTATCCTTATCCCTACCCAGACTAGGCCCCTCACAATCCGTTTCGCATAGGGCCCCGCAATCAGTAGGACCGGCCCTGGGTACAGACTAAAGAATGTGTTGGCAATAGCTTCCAATACTGAGATCTTTAGATAAAACTTTAGTATTTGTTTTTAAATGTAATGAAGATTTAAAGGAAATTTAATGCTAAGTATTTAGATAAAAATGTGTTATTACCCTTTTGGTTTATTTTGGGACTAGATGGTACAGTATAAATAAAATAGATAAAAAACAAACAAGGACAAGGTATAATGTCATTGAAGAATATTTTTATTATAAAGGTTAGTTCAGAACTATATGGCGTGGGTATTCATATAAGTAAAATAAAAGTGATATAAAATATTCATTCCATCTATCACTCTCAACATAACAATACATATATAAATAGCTTAATAAGATAATAACAAAATATGGCAATCAGGCAGCCACAAAGTGGCGTTGAAATAACAGGCTCTATTACTCATGGCAATCGGGCAGCCACAAAGTGGCGTTGATATAACAGGCTCTATTCCTCATCTTCTAAAACGAGGCAGACGTATGCCTAAGCTAATCATTCCTTTTAAGTTGTGGAAAGGACTTTTTTCAACCTAAGAAAGACAAATTTATATTGACGTCAACATATTAGTACAGAAAATTGTTGGACTAAAATGTATGTCCAATATATTTTTTAATAAACGTATGGGTCTTTATTCTGTCAGGTTTTTATTCTATCATGTCTTTATTCTGTAAGGTCTTTATTCTGTCAGGTCTTTATTCTGTCAGGTGTTTATTCTGTCAAGTCTTCATTCTGTCGTGTCTTTATTCTGTCGTGTCTTTATTCTGTCATGTCATTATTCTGTCGAGTCTTCATTCTGTCAGGTTTTTATTCTGTCATGTCCCTGAGCCCCGCCCCCTGCAGGAGACAGAAAATGGCAATCCTAAATATCTATGAACGAGATATCTAATATGCGTTGTGAGTTTTAGAGCCAGATAGCATCTCCATATTATGTGGTGGACAACATCATATATTAGGGAGAACAGCACCATATATTGCGGAGGACAACACTATATCTTAGGGTAGAAAACACCATATCCAAGAGAGGATAACGCCATACCTTAGGGAGACAACACCATATCCTAGGGAGAACAACGCCATATCTTAGGGAGACAACACCATGTCCTAGGGAGGACAACGCCATATCTTAGGGAGACAACACCATATCCTAGGGAGGACAACGCCATATCTTAGAGAGGACAACACCATATCTTAGGGAGGACAACACCATATCTTAGGTGGACATCACCATATCCCCTTATGTTGAAGGTCAACTCCATATCTTAGAGAGGACGCCACCATATATCATGGGACTTTCAACACCCTATCCTAGGCCGAGTAACTCCATAACATGGGGAGGACGGTACTCCACAGACCATTCAGTGACTCGGAGATAATGATTGTGCTCAAGAAGCCATTTCCCCAAAATAAAAACGAATCATTGTGCACTCAAATTACTTACAGTAGTGATTTCTAACAACCTTTTGATTGACATATGCAGTTTTGATCCAACTAGATGGATATTGACCCCATTGTAGTTCAACTCCCGGAGCCGAGTCCTGGGCTGTTCAATGCAGGCCCAGAGTGTACCGCAGGCCAAAATCCTCTTAAAACAAATATCATACGGTACATTGAGGGAAACTGTCTCAATTTTCAAACACCTTCGAACGAAACAAAAAAAAATATGTCCATGGTTGTAGCAGGTAGAAGCGATTATCAGTTAGTAAAACAACAGAATAACAATTTCAGCATTACTATGAAAAATATTAATTCATTGACAATTACAGGTTTAATGATAATAATAAAGAAAATGTCTTCGATTCGTAAGATTAAGAATGAGTGCAGTGTTTCACATGACTACGCAAGCCTAGTTGCACATTTCAGGTTAATTGATAACATTTTAACCATATTGTTGTCATTGTCAAAGTAAGTTAAAGTTTCCTTTTCAGACCTTGCCTATCTGTTTCTGTGGCCCACTGATAACGAGGGTACTGATAACGAGGGTACTGATAACGAGGGTACTGATAACGAGGCTGCTGATAACGAGGGTACTGATAACGAGGCTGCTGATAACGAGGGTACTGATAACGAGGCTGCTGATAACGAGGGTACTGATAACGAGGGTACTGATAACGAGGCTGCTGATAACAAGGGTACTGATAACGAGGCTGCTGATAACGACTGATAACGAGGGTACTGATAACGAGGGTACTGATAACGAGGGTACTGATAACGAGGGTACTGATAACGAGGCTGCTGATAACGAGGGTACTGATAACGAGGCTGCTGATAACGACTGATAACGAGGGTACTGATAACGAGGCTGCTGATAACGAGGGTACTGATAACGAGGGTACTGATAACGAGGCTGCTGATAACGAGGGTACTGATAACGAGGCTGCTGATAACGACTGATAACGAGGATACTGATAACGAGGGTACTGATAACGAGGGTACTGATAACGAGGGTACTGATAACGAGGGTACTGATAACGAGGGTACTGATAACGAGGGTACTGATAACGAGGGTACTGATAACGAGGGTACTGATAACGAGGCTGCTGATAACGAGGGTACTGATAACGAGGGTACTGATAACGAGGGTACTGATAACGAGGCTGCTGATAACGACTGATAACGAGGGTACTGATAACGAGGCTGCTGATAACGACTGATAACGAGGGTACTGATAACGAGGGTGTCGTATGGCCAGTACAACTACCAACCGTCTATACTTTTCCCCAACTTAAATCAGTTAGCCATGTAAACTGTGTAGAATCAGAGGCGCACTAAATTATTCGAAATGAAAAATCCCAGACTTAACCAGGTTACGAACTCGAGCCACACCGCCTCCGTCATTGTCGAAAGTAGTGATTAAAAAAAACACCCGCACTAGCTATCAATGGCACGCGTCTCAAATACACTTTAAAAACCAGTCTATATTCTGGCCTTCACGTGTAAGGTCCGGCGGAACAGATATGACAAAGGCGTAAAACTGAGGCCTAAACCAGTAAGCTTTGGGTAGGAGAGGATGTTAGTCTCTGAATTGAAACCTCTGCTGCCTACCCAAACAAGGGAAAGGCTTCATAAGTCAACCATGAAGAAAAATCAACAGCCGGCGACGCTTTGGTAGCCTGCAGCTCAAGTGATTCAACCTGGTAGAGCCTGCAGCACAAGTGATTCAACCTGGTAGTGCCTGCAGCTCAGCTCAAGTGATTCAACCTGGTAGAGCCTGCAGCTCAAGTGATTCAACCTGGTAGAGCCTGCAGCACAAGTGATTCAACTTGGTAGTGCCTGCAGCACAAGTGATTCAACCTGGTAGTGCCTGCAGCTCAGCTCAAGTGATTCAACCTGGTAGAGCCTGCAGCTCAAGTGATTCAACCTGGTAGAGCCTGCAGCACAAGTGATTCAACCTGGTAGTGCCTGAAGCACAAGTGATTCAACCTGGTAGAGCCTGCAGCTCAAGTGATTCAACCTGGTAGAGCCTGCAGCACAGGTGATTCATCCTGGTAGAGCCTGCAGCACAAGTGATTCATCCTGGTAGAGCCTGCAGCACAAGTGATTCATCCTGGTAGAGCCTGCAGCACAAGTGATTCATCCTGGTAGAGCCTGCAGCACAAGTGATTCAATCTGCTAGAGCCTGTTAGGCTGCTGATCCCAAACTGAATCGTCCTGATGTTCGTTCGTACACATCAGCTTTCGCGAAAAGGGGAGAACTGCTGTGTGGGCAACATCTTTCCGACCATAGCTAATGCCCACATGTTTAACCTTCGCAAGGCAACCAATTCCTCTTTTTATTTTATTTGGCGGAAAAACATTATCGACTGACCTCTTGATAATCTCCAAAAACACCAATCTGAGCTCAAAGAAGCAAAACTCCACAGTTACAGTGATGTGACGTATTGTGTTCTAATGACGAAAAAGAAAGTTACCTATAAGATCTAGAATACCTTTAAATATAATAATCTTGTTTGAAAATAAACTAAATCTTATATTATCTGTTGCTACCTCGCCCCTAGACTTATCTAGGGCAATGCCACATCATCAAAATTATTATTTCCTATCTTTCAACTTTAATTAGCAGTTCTTACTGGAGTATCCCTATATTGTTAACATAACTTGTCTATACAAATACGATTGTTGTTAACTTAGTTTGATACTGAACATATTCCTGGGCAGGGCAATTTAAATTTTCGATACTCCTGTCATCGCAAAAAGCCGTCCAGTCCTAAGTTTAGTGGCTTCATTTTTGCTACGTGGGAGGAGTTTAGAGGGGTCGAAGAACTTTTCGGGCCGGATTTAGAACACGGGCCTTAGTTTGGGCATTACTTCTTAAGACTCATCATGCTTTAATTATGAGTGTGGTACAATTACGGATTCAAGTCCAGAGCTTGATTCCGTTACGGAGCAAAGCCAAGAGCCATAGCCGTTCCACCGCTGATGGAGCTATTAAGAAACGGAAAAGGACACCCTCTTCATGATTAACTTAGAACAGGGCGTAATAAAAATGCTAAAGGGGGAGTAACCTATACATTTAAAACCTATAGATCAATTTCTACTTTAGGATGAAATATTAAAGTAAACAAAATATTCCTTTTTTTTTGGTAATTAAAAAAAGAAAAGAAAAAAAAAGGCGTAGCTTTTCTATAGGGGAAGAACTCCGCCCTAAAAACTATATCTACCAATTAAAAAAAATATACAAGTTATTCTCCTTACTCTGTCTCTAGCACAATAACTAATTATCAACAATTAATTGACTAATTAAGCAGTTTTGTTCATTGATTCATGTTTTCATAGGTACAATAAATAATTTGTTAAAGTACCGGTCTCAACTTGATCGGAGATTACGTGAGGGAGAGATAGTGCTGTGGTTACTTCTTTCTATTTGTTATGGATTCACGTCTTATCTGTGTCAATAAATAATTATGCAAACTTTCAGCTTGATCCGAGAATGGGTGCGGGAGAAATAAGGTGTACACACCTTTTATATATATATATTTTTATATATATATATATATATATATATATATATATATATATATATATATATATACATATAAAGACAAAGTGAGTTAGTAAAAATTGATTAGTATCAGGGGAGCAAACCTACGACTTGAGTGTTGTTAAAAAACAAAAAAAAAGTCCCCCCCCCTTTTTACCCCTTCCGGTCTATAGGCATACGATGTCAATGTCTTCTGTTTCTTTGGCTAACGGTTAACTAGCAGGGTGTCACGTGGCCAGCATAGCGACCAGCCGTCTTTACTTTCAGCTACCCCTTAGAGTTGAGTGGACTCAGGCGCTCTTTAAGAATCGCCGATATTCCCAGTCTTCATCGAGATTCGAAACCCAGGACTCCAGATTTGGAGCTCAAGCGCTTAAACACTCAGCCACCTGTCACGTCAGTTTTAGAACCCCTGTAATATTTTGTGACTAGTAATC